>JTDE01015031.1:0-10171 GCA_014338405.1 Paragonimus skrjabini miyazakii | reverse complement strand
GACCTGGTTAAATGTGCAATACACCGAGTAAGATAACTTTATTTTGGACATTCGGTCATGTTTAACGCTGACGTCTCATCAGGACAGCTATATAGTCTTCGACGGGAATAATCCAATCCGGTGACCGTTGTGTTCAGCTTGTTCGTATGACGTAAAATATTAAGGACTAACCATCGAGGCAAATTATGCTAATATCTGCAATCGAGTGGCAACTAGCGTTTGCTGCGAAGTAACGGCATGATTACATGCATTTACTTTTCTCATTGTTCTGCTTCATCTACCACTTACCATGCCAATAAGACGGTAAAACTGTCCGGCTCCCCGTTTATTTTCCAGAGGATGGAACATTTTTAACAGCCGTGGTATTGAACCTAAGTTCTCACTGATATGTGTCGCCCTCATGTCAGTGATCACTTGGTTTGGTGTGGATTTCATCACCCTTGACCCACATCTGAAGGCACACGCATAAGCCCACGCCGAACCCGTCAAAATTAGTGCACTGTGCACTTGGTTCAGGGAAGTGGAGTTGATTTGAACCAAACTACGTTGCATTCTGCCCTTTCCTCAGATCAGTTAAGCAGGCCTTAGTTTAAGTTCCTGTGTAAGATGTGGCAAAGTTTAAGATTACCCGATTAGTTTGTGAATGTGGTTCACCAAAGTGCACATTGAAGACATGTTGCGATATGTTAACAGTTTGTTTGATCGCATCCGTCCGAACATAAAACTTGCAGGTTAAATATCACAGACAAACAGAGCTAGACGGGGTACGGACACGTATACATTCACACCAAGTACTTTCACCAGCACCACGACAATCCAATGGGTTGCTTCAACCACTTTTGTGCTCGTAGCGCCGAGTGGTGAGTTCTGATCAATATAGTTTTGCTAATGACCAGTTAGCTTCGGGTTGTGATTGTGTGACAGTAGTTTGAATTATCTATGTTGGCCAACATGGCGACCGGTTGTCATGAAGTGTCTGGCAATCAGTGATGCAGTATTTGAAGCAGCGCAGTCACTGGTCTGGTATGATTATCTCATTAGCTGTTGTAGCCATTTCAAGAAGTGTTCTGCCACTCGTTAAGATCGTTGTCGACCTGTTCTGCATATGTAAACGTCATTGCAGCTGCAAGTGAACTGGTAGAGAGACAGTATAGCTAGACAAACTGCATTCGTGATCATGTAGGACTAGTCCTTTAGTAGTTTTAGCCGAACGCAATTGGGCAGCTGCATACTCACGGATTAGGGAGAACTTCAATTTGTGCCTGGTGTTATTTGCCAGACGAGTAGAGCTCATCAGCCGGCGTTGTGTATGCAGAAGTGGTTGAAGCAACCCATCGGATTGCTGTGGTGTTGATGACATAATATTTGCTGTGAATGCGTGCATGTCCATACCCTGTCTATCTCTATTTGTCATATGTATCCTGCATGTTTTGCGTCTGTGCTTGGTGAGAGTGAACAAACTGTGAACATATTGTTGTAAACCTTCAGGAGAATACGTTGGTTCGTCCACGGTATAGTAATGCGCCTGATACAATTCGGATCCTCACCCTAGTAATAAGTAACACGGGAATTCTTGGTCCGGAGACCAGTGGTGCTGTCGCCGTTAATTGCTTCATAGGGAGACCGAAAGACGGACGCAAAGGCAACGTTGTTCTGCTCCAACAGCGTGCGCGTAAAGAAGAAAATTACAGAGTATTTATATGGTGCATAGCGACCTACGAGCATTGTCGAATCAGAAAATTGAAGGTCAGTTACCAAAAATAGTAGTTAATGTTACTAAACCACCAATGAGCACAGGGGAATAAAGGTCGAACAGGTGAAGGATATAGCGACGGTTATCTCTTGATTGTTCACGACATTTCTGGTAATTCTGACTGGATAAAACCGGTTTCTCGGGGAAGGAGACAGTTTTGGACGGAAAAATGGATTGCCGAACACATATCGCAACATGTCTTCTTTCTGTACTTATGAAGTTGAAGAGAACCCAATGTTTTAAGGATCACCGAGGGCTCTGTATACCCTGACGATCCACCTCTTTGTTCACTTCGAAACTAAGCGGGGCTTGGTCAGACACAACCGACGTACGTGTATCTCCCAGAAATGACTAAGTCCGTTTCAACTTCAGAAAAATGTGCTGTATGATACTGGGAGATTTGATCCTTCGTTGGTAGTGCTTAGTGAGAAAAGTTTCATACTTGGAAGGAGTGCTACTTTCTAAGGCAAGTACTGTACAACTCGTAATAAAAAGACCCCAGCCGCTATTGCCACACTTACCGATGAACCTCAAGGGTACGCACGGTCTAAATCTTCGGGTTTCTTGGATGCGGGTGCCCGAAACAGATAACGACTAAAGAGCGCAACAGAGAATCCATCTACTTCCGGACTAACGCCGTGCGAGCTGTACCAGTTTATGGTCTCTGTGCATACACTTTGAATTCATTAGATCAGTATAAATAAAATCTAGACTCTCTAGTGGCATTCTCCTGTTATTCAAAATTCTTTAACAGACAAAAGTAAAATATTTAAAGGAGTACCTTATATGGCATACCCGCTTATGTAGTGGGGTTCACTCAGGACATCGTCGTAGACGACTTTGAGCCTAATGGCCAATTAACCACCGTCACTTTGTTCAAGATGACGAGAGTTGCAAGTTGTGTCAACGGAAAAGAGTACTGTACTACCTTCTACTCCTATTTGCAACCTTAATTTCGTGGAATGTGTCATATGCTTTTAAGTGACGATGACATCAGTCCTCATTGTGCTGGTTTTGTCGAACAGTTCGCAGGGAAACATGGAATCCACCTTTTTGGCTAGCAGATTGTACTAAGCTAAAAGTAGAAGAGTATCGACGTGATCAGGTTCAAAAATCTTTGAAAACGTCTTCCAGCGTTGTTTCAACCATTTAAGTCAATTGAGTGATTGAAAACGTGGCTCGATCGGAGAACTAGGAGGCAACACATGTTAATAGACGAAGATCTTTTTTGGTGAAGTACATCATCATTTCCGATCAAAAGTCTGCCTTTTTTGGTTAGGGAAAGTGATCTGTGGTCCTATGCACGTGCTTCCAACACATAAGTTAAGACATTGTTTTCGTGGTCTGCAACACATTGGTGAAGGTCACCATATTCTGACACTAAGGACGGTGAATGTAGGAGAAGCGATGGTGGTTAGTTGAACATCGTGATCATGTGACATTCATAATCATGAAAGTCCCAGAGACTTGCCGCTAAGTGTTATTTCTTTATAAAACGTACATTTTGTTACCAAGTGTAATCATGCCGTTTTCATTCATTGCAGTTGAGAGATTCCCTCATCAATCACAATCCGTCCAATTGCCTCACGATCTTGATGGCATAAACCTGAAGATGTTCATTTACGGTTTTGATTGTTGTGAATCCACCGTTAAACACCTGTTTGGAAAATTCCTTAGCACCATGTCTCCGTATTCGTCTAGAGATCTAATTCATTCTGAGCCGCCCAATCTGCCCAGCTTGTTTTCCGCAATACTTCGCGCATTGTCCTATCAACGGTGTGAGGCACTGGGTAACCTTGTCCATATGCATTCCATTCCTGCTGAGGGACTAGCCTGTGTTTATTTCGCAATATTCAATTGTCAAAGTGGAAGTAAGAAATAATAATCCATTGTACTTATCTTCAAATCGATACTCCGCAAACGGTTTTTGACTTTGTTTGGATCCATCGGACATAGATAGTCCGAATAGAGGATCGAGCCAGCAACCTTTAGGTTTGTGAACCAAAGCTTGTCCACTTGGCCACCAGTTCTATGAACACTGTTTTTGACGGGGGAGCCTGCATGTACCATAGATTATAGCTTACTCTCACCTCGTTTATGCGGATAGAAGTGAGAAGTCTCACACACATTCGCCGGCACCGGATATTTTGCTTTTTGGACGTTCTTGTTGCTAACTGTTCACAACCGTTTGTGGCTGGCGATCTCGATCAAACCTCACCCTATGACCCATGACACGTAACAATCAAGGCACAAAATTAAAAAACTTATTATTGAGGGATGGTTTATCTCATTCCGATTTTCACTACCTTCTCTGATGATCGTTTTGCTCGTATGAAAGTTTATCAGCCCATGGCTTGATTTCGGTGGTGAGGTCACGGCATGTATTTTGGTTGGAACAAGATTATTTCATTTCATAGTCTTTATTATGAAAATTCCAGAAAATCCTATTTCATCCTAGACAACGGCAGTGTGGTTTTTCCGGCTATTTTGGCAAGGATTCGTTTATCGTGTGGCATAGCTAAAACTCTTGCGCGTGACACTAAAGTGTATCGTTCTCTGTGCGCAATTTGTCTGGGGAACGGTTTCTGGATCCGTTGGCTTCAACTTCTAAAGCGTCGTCATCGAACGGTTTTCTGATCAACCTGCAACTTTCGAAGATCGTCATGATTAATGCCATTACACAATTTGCATAATAAAATCGTTAAGCTCAAAAGCAACACTCAGGTAAATGAGGGTGAATGTTACATAGAAGGTTATTGTATCACACAAATTAGGTCAGCCGTTCTGTGAACTATTAGGAATCTGTCGACGCCCACTCGTGTGTACATTCCTATTGGACGGCGTATGTTATAGTTAGTGGGTCTTATAGATGTCGGCGACTTGTTGCCGCGTGTATCAAGCAGACCAGTTTTCGCCGTTACTAAGGTTTACAATATACACTGAGGTTGTATACTACGGTAATGAGGCTGATGCGTGGCTCAAGAGCAAAAGACAGTCAACAAGATGTACGGATTCAATAAATTCATGTCGAACCTTACACAGGATCTTGGTGAGTATTTCAGGCCGGAACTGTATTTCGTGAAATGATGCATGGAGCCGGTAAATCGCAATGTACTTTTGAGGTGACCCATCAGACATTCGTGATAAGCATTGTATCGTTCGTCCGCAATTTGAGTGAACACTATTGAGCTGCTTTTGCCTGCTGTCATTGGACCAGCATGAAATTCATGTTTTTCCTTACATATCTTAATTCAAAAGGTTTTTTAACACGTCACGAGTTGGTATTCACCGATCTTTACCATCGTTTAACTGGAGTTAATCCAATGTACTAACGACGAAAGGTTTCACGTTTAGCCACACCATGATGCAGTCGATATTATCCTGAAGGTTTTCGAAATGAGGACTAACATCCACGTACCAATGGAAATCGCTCTAGGCTGAATGACTAGATCGTGTATTCCGCATTTAACGCGTTGGTGCTTACGTGTAGGATTGGCGTAAAATTAACAGTCAAACTTTTTGCGGTTGTACGTGGCCTGTGGCATTTGGATTCATTCTGTACATTTTTCACTGTCGTGGATTTTGTGAATATGTTTCCACTTAAGTTGTATACTGATCGTTCACACATGTGCTTGTTGTGGAAACGCCAGATTACACGTATCCACATCTATTCGATAGTTCAGCTGATCATTAAACTTGTTGGTTTCTCTTGCTAATATTGTTAACTTAGTCAAGCTATACGTGTCTGTCATATTTGACTATGCAATGTGCGGTCATTCGTCCATGCACTCGAACAGGAAGTGTTAATTAGACTGACGACCCTTATGTTCTAGGATTACTCATGAGTAGTCGGGGATTTGGTTAATTTCAGATTGAACATCACTCACATTTGATCGCAGCCTTTACATTCAGATAAAATTTCTAGCCTAGTGTGAAGTCACTGGCGTAGTGGGCAACGCAGCTGCCTCATGAAAGCGTGGCCAGAGTTCTAATCCCGACCGTGGCAAGAATATGCACTACTGACGAGCTGCCCTAATGAGAGCGAAACTTGAGCCTAGTGCTTCTCTTCGAAAGAGGCTGACTGGAAAGTTTAGAGAAATGCGACAGTTGCGATCAAATGTGAGTGATGTTCAACTTGTTCCAGGATTGTTTATGTGGGTCGTGAAACCATGCCTTCTGTGTGCCACCACAAGTGGATTCGAACTTAGTTTTACCTTCCGGTTGGTCGGACGGCTTACATAAATACTAACTCCTTGACATATCAACATCTCTGAATAACTAGGCAGATTGCCTATGGAGTTAGAAAGTACACTACAAACTGTGCCGTCTCATCGTACACGGACTCACCAATGAAATCAGCTGCCGTGTATCCGATGCGTGACTTCCAGGGAAGTGCGGTCACGTTAGCACGCTGCGCGAACACTGTGTGTACCTACTCGGTCGCTAAGTCCACGATACAAAATGAAAGTTATCTTGTGAGCTGTGGTTAATATGTCAGGTGTGCCGCCACACGGTGTGGACCTGAGAACGAGATCGCTGTGTTACGTGACCAGTGCATGCTGGAGTCACATCGGCATTGCGTCTGCGCGACAGACCTTCCGGAAATACAGCGCGGACCTCCTTAACCCGGTCACGCTAACAACGACCTAAGCATAGCGGATCGCACTGACAGTAGTTCAAAGACTGGAAACAGATGCATTATACCGGATTGCTGGGGCTTCACGAAATTGTTAATCTCTGTAGCCAAGTTTGGCGGACGAATACGCTGTAAAACCACTGAGGGTAGGCATACTCGCCAAAATACGTCGTGGGCTTGGTGGCGCCAGTAATACAGCTGCGGTAACTCGACTAACTGGTGATGACGACACAAGCCCGCCTTCCTGTGGTGTAGGAGCATCCACCAGCATGGATCACGGTAAACAAAACGGAGTAATGGGACCAAGATTGTCCGCGTTACCATGACGACCTTGGCACGAGTAAACGAGAGGCACTTGTGTCCAGGCCACATGAACTTATTTTTGTTGGGTAGGTTGCTTGTGCTCCATGCGGTGTTATGGTCACTGTCATTTTGTGCCAGTCATCTCAGAAGTGTCTAACATCTGGAGTGACCAGAACAATCGCCCCATTAGGATGACCGGTTAGTTATTTTGACTGGCCTATTGGTTCACTAGTCGCTATGTGTCATAAAATATCCCAAGAAAGTGTCCATCATAAAGTGTTTTCACATATGTATCATGAAAATTAACTGTAATAAATCTGTTGCAGGGAAGGTAATTGCCACATAATAGCAAGCGTGTGAGCAAGTGGTAGGTTTTTCGTCAGCATACGATACGGATACACAGAAAAGTTACTTCCGCACGCGTGCATTGAAAGGTAGGTGTTTACCGATCACATCATAAGTGGGGACCCGTTAGCAAAACCCGTAATATAAACCACTTTACGGAAATTCTGACCGAAAGGTTCACCAAAAAGGGGCCATCTGGTCGAGTCAGGTTAGCGGATGGCCTCAGCCCACCACTGTATCAGAAGTCATGCTAGCTAGCGTGGGCGTGCCCACATGTCAGCTTAGATTGACCGGCTCCACTCTATCAGTGTCTAGGTCACTGTGGCCCACGACTGACAGCACCCGGCTGTTGACAAACTTCTCAACGTTGGATAAGCAATGCTGGGATGGGAACCAGCATGCAACAGTGAGTGCAAACGAACAAAATAACATTACGATATTTGCCCAATAGAGTATTCTAACTTGATGCATTTTTTGCCAAGCGGTGGGTAAAGTTGCATTCATAAGCTAAATAGCTTTACACACTAGTAAGGAATTGATTGAAACCTAACCATTTTCTAAAGGATACCGAGAAAAGTTGTGCTGCATTTCAAGGTTTGCCACACCATTTGTTATATTGCGGTGTTTTCCAAAAGAGAAGTGGTGTATAACAATTCTCGGTTTTCATACCTCGCTGCTGAGGCATGTCGTGTCTACTTCATATCAATATGTCTAGTTGCCATATGTTTCCTGATAAATGTTGGTTTTCTTTGAAGTGTTTACGACGAGAAGCAACACACTCGGTTCGGTTTAAGGAGAACCAACAAAAGATACATAAACCTGTTTATAATCTACGGATAGACGATAAGTAAGTATATCCTATTGGATCCTGTTAGCAAGAATTGACTACATCTTTGGTGCTATATGCCTGGTACAATCTGAAAAAGTTAATAACCTTGTTGTCCATAATGAATGAAGTTATAAATCGCAACTCCATGTTATCTACATCGGTATACGCAAACCAAAACCTTTCCTTAGTGAGAAATTCTGATCGAATCCATCAAGTATACGAACCCGCCAATTAACCTTAGAGGTATAGTTTTCTACCGACAGTCCAACTATACCGTCGTATTAAACCAAAACTTCACAACAGACTCTAAAATTGCTGTGCGAGATTTTTTGTCTACGGAAAGGTACTGCCCTTGAACATGATGAAATCACACGCTGTGTTTGAATTAGCCCAAATGATTAAATTCGGTGGTGTAATATCCGGCCACCGTAAGGTTCAGCCACTTAGTCTGCCGCTACTGGTTTAGCGTGCCGGGAAAGTTTCATGCACATACTCTAGTGTTGTGATCCGAGAACGCGGATGGCGCAAGGGTTGTTTATTCGACCAAGCAACACAGGGGTTAAGCATTGAAACAAATCCTGAAACAAAACCACTCATTTGCACGCGGTATTCAGCCTCAGACCGTCTCGGCTGCCGCAGACGTCAGTGCTCAGTTCCATCAAGTAGCAGGGACTCCTATAGATGATACTGCACTCTGATTTTCCTTCCTGCACTTTTCCTGCGGCTTTTAGCATGTCAAAATATATGCTCCGATCCTACTACTGAATGGCAGTTGTTTGAGTAGTACGTTACGATCGCTCAACTCCACTGCACTAGTATGAGTGAATATGATGTGACGCATTGGTCTGCACAGTTGCCTCTGGAATATGTGGCATGGGTTCTGTATCTTTTCCGGCTTAATTTGTCTCCATATCGTGTTAGATGACCAAGTCGGGGATGCAAGTATTCCAACACTATATGGAATAGCTGGACACGGCGGGAGGATATGTTCTAAATCCCATGGCGAACAGATGGTGAACAGCACGGGTGACCGGACGAGCCACTGCTCAACAAATTCGGACTAACGGACGACGACTGGCAGGCGAAAATCCCTCCGACAGAAGAAGTCAGCTACATACACTAACTGGCCAGAAGTGCACATGACGTGAGTGGAAACCGCCGGTGTGTTGTGGACCGGAATTCCAGTTCCTAAACGCGAGTGCGTGCATGGGGTGGGACCGAGCGAAGTGCATAATAAACATCGTGCCTTATTGAACGACTTTTTGCTACAGTATGACTTCCGCGTGCCCCGATGTCAACGTAAGACGTCCCAGTTAACTTGATCCACACCAGTTAGCTCTGTTCACTCTCAGCACCTAACGGGACGGAGTTCTCCCACTCTGTAAGAGCCAACCGACCCCTGTGGTTTTCAGCCGTACAACCCTGGTCCCTGTTGAAACCCAACTGAACCCCTTTGAACATCTTAAATTGACAGTGAGACACATGAAAAATTTAATCGAGACATCTTAAACTGGAAAAGGTTTGGTCCTAGCCATGGCAAGGATACACTCTATTGGTAAGCTCTAACGAAAAAGAAACTGGAGTACAGTGCTTCTTTCCGAAAGGTACTGGCTGAAAAACCTGTGGGAATACAAATTCTGCAGTCAACTGTGGGCGTTGTTCAACTTATATCGACAAAATCTCTCTTTACATATCAGCTGAGAAGTATGCCAACGGATAGGTGTTATCGGCCATACATCGTGGTGGCCAGTACACTCAGACGATGGGGCCGAACGACTTGATCTGAAATGCGCGTAAGCCCACATGTCAGCTAGCTTGTCTTTGGTTACGTCAGTGTAACGGGGCTGTTCGATAACCCGACCCTGTTATGGGGAGTTGTTTTTGGTGAACCTTTCAGTTGGGATTCCTGTAAAATGGTTTGGACTCCGGATTTTTTCCCGAGTGCATAATCGTGAGACGATGCATATCACCAGGCCGATGAGGGAAAGATGCTGAAGCCAAGCTACCGAGCTTTGTATAAAACGTGCAATGTTTTGGATATACTCATCCATTGTGCTCGAGAGACTTGAAATAGTCCGGGGATAAACGTGCGAGGGAAGGTGTCCAGGAATGAATTGGCCGGGATGAACTGTAATGCTACTGAAAGGCTGATAATATATAGGGGTCTAACTAAAATAGTGAGTACGGTGAATCGGTCGCAGCGGATTTCAGATCGAAAGCTGCTTCAAAGTAAGACTCGATAAGATACCTAGTATAATCAAGAGACCAAGGATCCTGGACAGGGTTCAGGTGTCAAGTGAGTGAG
>JTDE01015030.1:0-10430 GCA_014338405.1 Paragonimus skrjabini miyazakii | reverse complement strand
ATTCACTGGGATCCAATCGAGCAAGCATTGCTCTGCTCTGGAACTCAGTGCCATTCCCACTCCAGCTTGACCGCGAGATTCAGCTTCAGCGTCACCAGAAACCCTGAGATAGAAGCGCTTGGATCGACAGTTTTCTAGGGGTGAGCTCAAACGGATAATTGTGCTAGAATCGTAGACTCGCGTCTCCGACTCACAGCACACATCAAGCTCCAGACTTGAGAGAGTACTAGCCAGAACAGCTTGCTGACCGACTTGTCAGAGAGTGCGGACATTGAAGGCGCCAATGTTTACCAGTTGTCTTGGCTTCAGAAAACAATTATCGCCCGAAGGGAGAATGAAGAGGAAGTAAAACAGAAGGAGAATGTCGAAATCGGTTAGTAATGTCACTGTCGAGAGAACGATAACTTCTGACACTTCCCGGTCGTTTATGCCGCGGAAGGGGGTTGACTTGAGGGACTCCACTCCGAGTTTCTGACTTAAAAGTCTGACCTGCGAGACAACAGGATATAGGGTTTTCTTGGGGGACCCCACCCGGAACCAATGACTCAAGAGTCTGACTCATTTGGCAGTGAGGGGCTCGCTTAGACCGAGGGCGCAGTTAATAAGGCATTGATGTGTGATGCCGAGCACTACTGCGCGCAGTGGATGTACTCGAAGCTGCATCAGGCTTTTGAGGAATAACAAATGTTTTTCGACCGTATTGGATAATACGCCGGCGGTCACGGTCAACCGTTGGGCGATCGGAGTGTTCTTTGTTTGAGGGTACCTTTTCCTGATATGGAAGACAGCAGTGCCGCAACTATGAAAATAGTTCTGCTGTATGCCCATAGGATCGTGCCTCACTACCTATGCTCTCCTACGCGGTCAGTAGTGCGACATGCAATCCTCTGAGTCTAACTGCTTTTCGTCTGACTGCTCCCCTTTGGCCTGTCTGACAAGGTTGCACCTGGAAGGACCGGAGTCCTAGTCAGCATAGCCCGCCGGATCAAAACAGTACACAAGCCCGACCACCTAGCCAAGGTAGCAGGGTAGGTCGGTAAACTGTGTAACTATCTCACATTAGACAAATGACACGGGGACCACTGAATGTATTGATCTGTGTTTAGTTAGTCTCCCGTCAACTAATCAAGTCATCCCAAAGTCGGTGTTCGTATTAAACCATAATACACTGGAAGTATATGATGTGTTCCCTGAGTCTCCCAGAGCTAACGCTTAGTAGGCTTTCGTATCTACATAATGTAGTCACGAATGCTTCAAGTACGCTATCGTGTGAAGCGTGGTTCGTACACTCGCTTGCTGCGCTGATGCCGCTAATTCGCCTTGTATCTTACGCGAAGAAAACGGCCGAGTTTCGTGTCTGTACATCTGATGAACAAAGTGCACAACGAAACAAAGTTCCAAGTGTTGGGCGGTTTTGACCACGTGAATGCAACTCTCGATGAGTCTCAACGACACTCCCGGTCGCTTGTGGACCCATCAACTACGAGTGCGATCGGTGTGCGTTGTCATATAACTCATGGGTACGTGTATTGGCGGTACTACATTCGCTGTCTTGGGATTTGAAACTTGTGGTCGTCGTCTTGCTCTCTGTCACGTGTCAGGCCCCTTGGTCTTGACACTGTCCCAACTGCACATGCGCGTCCACACTTTCACCGGCCCGGAAGCCCTCTTCTATGTCGGAACGCACGCACGGGCGCAGTCACCATCCTCACACAGCCAATTGGAATCCTCCAAGTCAGTGGGATTCGGTGTGATCGAAACACGGACATGCATGACGCGATTGGACTCGGATTGGAACGGAGAACAGAACAACTGTACATGACACGACACGGTCCCGACATGTGCCACTGCATTATGCTTGTACACAAATCCCAACAATAAAGGTCCAAACCACTGACTATCATTGGGATACTGTTATTCGTTGGCGGTTACTGAAGCTATCATGGTTAAGGGTTCCACTACAAACCTCCGGAATCGTGTAGCACCTAACTGGTAGAGCCGGTGGCCACAAAATTTGGCTTCACTGTTAAGCACCATTAACACGGGGATGTGAAATTTCGAGGGTCTTCCTACGGTGGACAAGGTATTCTTTTCAATATAAGTTAAACAATGCACCGCATTGGTCGTTCCTCTGTGTCGGTCACCAGTATTACGTTGTTAGCTAACATGATGAGTCATACCGCGAGCCAAAAACCGGACCCACATCATCGGGCTTTTCAAGGTGTCTTGAAGTTGCAGGTCGACAACAGTAGGGAGCAAATGTCCTTTTGTCTGATAAATGCGTCTGTCTACGACAAGCCGCTCGACTATTACGCAGACTATGAAGTGCTATATGCAGCTGTTTAATGAACAATGCAGCAAGTCAGAGTTCAAAATCAGCACCTTCAGATTCCTTATCAGAATCAATTCAAGTGGTCGCCGCCACCGATTTTAGGCTGAACTGTATGATAGACACTTCAAGAAACTGTTTCTCTTACGCGCGAAAAATTTAACTTAATAGTCTCGCTGACTCAGTAGCAACGCCGGGAGAGGAACATCGTATTTTGAACTTACCAGTAATGCGCGGTTATGATCAGTGGAGACTGTTCGTTTCAACCGAATACCTGGAACTTCTGTTAGTGTGACAATCGAAATGTTAATCGTTTTACGCCAGTGAGTGATTGATAGTCAGTTGTTTTCAATAGAAGATTTGAGTGGGCTGACTATATTATAGGAGGGTCAGAATGCTGCAGTCTACACTACCACGCCAAGACTTTTATTTCCATTTCAGACAAAAATACATGGAGTTGCCATTTTCCAACAGGACATCTTACGAATCAGGAGTATGATCAGTTTTTCATATAAATAAGGTTTGGGAATGCCGGAAGCCACAGTTGTACTGAATTGCTAATGCTCATGTTACCCGCGGCATTGAAAAGTACTTTGAAAGAAGAGTGAAGTAACATTAGTCTTGCTGCTTGTCAAAAGCACTCTGAAACCGTACACAGTCTCTAAGACCAAATGGGCGGAGTATTCCTTTCTGATTTCCGTCGAGTGCGCAGTACATCTGTTTTGACCGCGAAAGTCGCTTGGGGAGTTTCTCAGTGTCAAGCACTCGCGTCAGGTGATATCAACAAGGAAGCTAGGGAGCGGATATGTGACTGTGAACTTTAACCCAGTACTTTCGTTCAAACCGTATGTATGCACAATCTGAGATGATTAGGTCATATACTGATGATGCGAGCTAGTCGTCTGCCACATCGAGAACTTTTGCGGATGTCGATAGCAACTGGCAGATGTGAGATGGACAGATAAAAATTTGGAGTAAGGAAATGAAAACTCTCACCAGTGAGCTAGTTACTGCAGGCTTATGCCCCGATCTCGGGATCTAGCAATTCGAAGTTGATGGCCGGAAACGTTAGGTGAGAGAGCGGCTATTTGAGGTCAGGGGCGTAAGGGTTGCCGTTGTTTCGTCGAGCCGTCCGTAAATTAAGTACAAGTGATGATGCGTGGCAGTAAAAGCTGCGAAGTAGGCGTCTACTGATCACGCCTTAATTCCGCCAATAGTTGGGTTGTTTGTTTGCCAGATGTGAACAACCTAATGTTTAATGTGTGAAAACAGACCTCCGTTTTTACCCTCTGGGTTCCCTCGCTTCCTTTTCTTTCATTCTTTCTCTACTCTGTTCTCCGTGGTTGTACGGCAGTTTGGCATAAGCTTAAACCACATGTTTTGTTGCCTTTGACGCTAATAATGACAAGTGCAGTGCAAATTTCTTTGTTCGTACGTCCCGCATACTACATATACATGTTTCCAATCGTTGATTTCTGTTTCTCGCCTTCTTGGTGTTGAGGACTGTCATGGGTTGCAACGATCTAGTCTGTTTCCTATTCGCGTTTGGTTTTATGTCGTCATCTGACAGTCTTCCACCGTCGTGACGTCCACTTCCGTTTTGATTATTTTGTCCTGGTTTGTTCTTCAGGTACCGTTTCATATATTTTTTAGGTTCGGATCGATTCTGTACACCGAACCCCTGTGGGAGGTACATAGGTATTTTTCCACTTAGACAAGCTCTCTTAATGCCAGCGTGCTGACAGCCGTGTCTTGGTTAACCTGATATTTCACCCTTTAACCCAGAATGAGTACCTTATTCATACCAGGCTACTGAGTTACAGATTGCTCTGTTGTGCATGCCTGCGAAGCTGTCAGATTTTACTTACCTATCATTTTTGAAAATTATTCTTTGGTATGGCTACCGTATTGTGGCTATATGTATTCTGGTGTCCGGATTAACTGGAAGCTGAGAGACTCTTGCATATGTCGACTGAATTGGAGTCCTTCTATGCCCGCTTGGCCAGATTCCTTGTTTGTCCCTCAGCCGTTAGCCATTCTTTGATTGTTTGCTGGGCTCACTCACCTGCGGGTGATATAGTATGGTTCGTGAGTGCTTAACCCCCCGGTTATTGCGTGTTCGGAATCCCTTGCTTTCTGCTCGTGGTCCCCGACCCGTCAGAATCGTCTTTGTCAGGCCGTCGTTTTTTACGATGTGCCTCGTCACCGTCTCCCGCCATGGATACCTTCTTGTATAGAACGTCAGTCGTTTCAGTCTAACGGATAGGATGTTCTATCATGGTCAAAACATGTTGGTTATCGCCAGTGTTCAATGGGATTGCATTCGTAAGATACACTGACTAAAGTTTCCTGATTTCGGGGACAGATATTCCCCATAAGAGCTGCTGGGTTCCGTGGCTGTCCCAGTAACTGACATTATTGACAGGAAGCATCATCATCTACTTTGAACCAGTATGTTCTTTGTTACTGGTAGGGTTGCGATGAACCTAACACGGGCGACACGATTCTGCTGCAGAATTCTGGTATCTCAGGCCGTTACTGAGATGAATCAGCAAGGGATCTAAATATATAATCGCACGCTTACGCAGCTATGGTCATTTATTTCCGTGGGTACACACAAGTATTTCATATAAATTCGTCCAGCAACTAAATGCATTTCCTATCCGGAGTCCCCTTTGTGCGCATTTTCATTCGTTCTTGCATTCGAAGTCAGTTGGAGGGGGTTTATATCTGTGTTATTCGTTTACCGTCGTTCGTACCAGGTATTCGCGTTCATGTTCAGTAGGGTTCCGTTATGACGATTTCAGTAGAGTATACCTTCTGAGGCATGCGGTGTGTATTATTTCGTGACAATTTGCCACCGTTTATCTTTGTTGCCATCATTTATCTCGGAAGTACAACCACAATGGAACTATCATAATCATCAAGCAGCCACGTTATCACCCCAGCATTGTTCAGACCAACTTCTCTTTTTACATTTTGGCCATCATCACAACTAATGGTCGCTGTAACTCAACGTGCTGTCGTATGACTGACGCCGTTTTGTCTTTCGGCTGTGTAAGTTGTATGTATGCCTTACCGGTACGCGGCTTCACGGCTGTTTGTGTTTGCTGTCGTCCCATGATCGTGCCATGTTCCAGTCTTTCAGAGTAAAACTGTTCCTGGATCCTGTACCCAGCTACACACTGCGATCTTGTAATTTTGTCTCAGTTATTTTTGACGCGTCAGTGTTTAGAGTCAATACATCAACCTCATGAATAATCACTCTTAGACGAGTCAAGATTCGAGAGCAGTTTTGGGTGAAAACTGATGATCTCGAAAAGTATTTTAACAAAATTAACTAGGAAATCTACTTCGTATTATCTTCTCTCGTACTGTATCTATCGGGATTGACCTGTTGGCTGAGATGACGTGGTTTGACTGCGAGTTTTCATTGAAAGCCATATATGCATATATATATGAGACGTGAACAGGAGTAGAGTTTGTTGGTTTTATTGTGAAGAATTATCAGTAACGCAAAACAAAGTAGATACTCGCACTCGTCTGCATCATAGCAGCATCCGGTCTTCCTGTATCTCTTTCACATCGGCGTATTCACCGCCGGCTATCGTTCTAACATGGTGCTCTTCTTGTGTAAGCTTCTTTGTTTCCAATAGCTGGACGACCTCTCGCCATGAGCTTACTTGATGTAAGCCTGATGTTTGATTTTCAATTAGTCGCCTCTGTTCTTCTTTTAGAGTTCGCGTGGTCGATTCCTGTTCGTTGATTTGCCGTGTATACAGTTCTCTGAAAGAAATTTCAAGTTCGAAAATCATGTTACATTACAATTAATGGAATGATGTTAACAAAGCCTAATAATTCAGAAAGTCACTTCACCGCGTATCTTTTTAAGGTTTCACAATTCACTACAACAGCTAAATATGACTGGCTTAGAATTAAGTTATCCCGAGAAGAATCACTACGTTGACCGAAAGCCAACAGGGATAATGAGTTGTGGCATAAAATTCCGTGGTAGGAAGTCTTAGGCATAAGGAAATGACAACATTAAATGGCGATCTCAATCTAATTATAAATACTCGCTTGTCAGCAGACTGGATATTACCAAGACTGTCCTTGTTCTGAATAGACCTGGTACCTTTTCGCGGGCATCGCAACCGACGTCAGATCAGTCAAATAAGATGGACTAGTTACTCAACAAACTCTACAACACTAATTCTGTCATGTTTTGGCACACAGCTGCATATCCTTTAAACACCGTAATTGAACCCCAACTGAGTAACTGGCAATGGAAGTCATACGGAATCTGGGTTAATGTCAGTTGAACATCATCCACAACTGATCGCAGCTTCCGAATTTCTCTAGAATTTTCACCCAGCCCTTTTCGAAAGCGGTTCACCGTGTTCACTTCATCATGCGCTATATCTGAAGTGACCGATCATAGGTATGTGTATCAGCAGACGGGAGTTTCGGCAACATGGTTGGCAAATTCGTTTTGAATGTTAATGGAGTGAAGTTTAACAAGGTGTTGCACACGGAAAAACAAGCACGCGAGTCACTCGGCGTGGGTTGAGCATACGTTATAATTTCTAAACGGAGCATGGAGAGTCCTACGCGGTGCTCTTTCAGTTAGATGAGTATCATTTATATGGACTGGTCGATAAAGTTGAATATTTAACTAAATTTCAGGATGGGTGAGAAGTGAACACTGGGAGAAAATGCCATACCTGATAGAATCCAAAACAACGGGATTAGCACCGCAAGTGTCATGTGATATTTCTTTGCCATCAAGGTGCAGCAGAGAGACAGACATAAATGTCCTAAAACGATTGTTCCTGGAATTGGCTGACATGGTAGTGTCTGGCTTTCCGTTAACTAAAAAGTAGGCGGCGCACAATCAGTATCCAACATGCATCACTTCACGGTTAGAGGAGTTAAACGGAATGTGATACAGACTGTTAAAAATCAGTTTGAAGCATTCTCCTAGCAGTAGAGCTATTCACTATACTTCTGCGTTGTCAACGCATAGCACAGTAGCGAAAAGGCGATCAGTAAAGCACGGTCCAATTCGTTGGTTGCCATGCCACATGCGCACGCGTTTATGAACCGGAATTTAGAATTATAACACCCGGTTTTCGCTCACACATCGTGTGCACTTCTGTCCGGTTTGTATGTGTGACCGGCGGGGGGTTTACGTTTGCCATTCCTCGTCCGTTGTTCCAATCTCTTTGGACGATGGCTCGTCCAGTCGCCCGTGTTGTCCACACTCTATCCGCTGAGCTTTGACCGTATCTCACGGCCGTGTCGAGATATTCTACTAAGTGCTGGGACAAGCTCGCCTCTGATTTGGTCATCCATCCGATTTTGTCTCTCATGTCTCGTCCGGTCACCCGTGTTATCCGCGATACGCTCGGTATGGGTTTTTGGATTTACCTTACCGCCGCGTTGAGGTATCTCGCCGAGAGTTAGAATACTCGCACCTCCGGTTTGGTAATCCACCACAGCAATACTGAGGAGCCTATAAACTATGGTATTCCGAATATGAATAACAGCGGATGTAGAATGGAACCTTGAGGTATGCCACTGGCTGAAGGGTATGAATCAGATAGTATGCCAGTAACCGTTAATATTTGAGGGCACGTGGATCACATGTGAAGTTTCGTACATAAAACTGTACGGTGAAAATCGTAGGCTTTGGGGAAATCAGAAAGATCAGCAGTCGCTTGAGTTCATTGTTCTGTGGCTTCCAGCAGGTTAGTTAAGTTTCAAAAGCCCAATCTGAATTCATGTTAAATATCAAGTAATAGTATCTGGTGTTGAAAATCATTCAGTGGCTGGTTGTCGGTACTAATTTCGAGACGGTAGATAATACAACAAACGACCTGCAGTTGACACTCGTCGTGATCAGCTCGTCGGTTGGTGACTAATTAAGTGTAGATCTTCGGAACCTTGTTATATTTTGCAAAAAGGTCGAATAACTCGCGTAATAATGTTGCCAGATTTCATGCATATTCTTTCAGTACCACTGGATGAGCGAGGTCAGAGCCAATAGACTTGGTTTCAAGAGATACCTCTAGCTTCTAAAGCAAGATAGATGGCGTGCTATGTATAGACATGAGGTCGTCAGAAATTTGGCTCCTGAAGGCGACTGACACATTCACGTGGTTGATATCGAAGACATCAGAATTATCTTTCCGAATACATTAGCCATCACTAGAATGGAGCGGTTATCCTATGTTCATCAACAATAAGTCTCACAGGAGTCCCATATTCGTGAATTCTCGAAATACAGAACAATATAGTTAACGTGGCCCTTGGTTGCGGAAGTGTTGAAAGTGCAAACAGTGGGCATAACAAAATATCCCAAAATAAACCCTGTCAGTTGCATGCATAGGTTGGCCACTGAGATCTTTGCACGCATCTGAATTACATAATCCCGTCACTATTACACCAACCGATTTTCAACCCATTAAAGACTGGTGTTGAATACACTGAGTCTCCACTTCTGTATCGCTAGCTGAACTGAAGGTTTTGCCCCGGCAACAAGCGTATTCTTTGTAAGGCAGGCATCCGTCGGCTTGTAGATCTATTGCTTTGGCAAAGAGAATGAAAACATCAGTACGCCTGACTCACAACTTGTAGGTTGGCGCAATCCAGTGGAAAAAAGTTCTGAATGAGATCAGTGAGTCAGCGTGACAGGGGCAAAAGCGATAAACGGTAGCAGAGATCGTCGATTAGAAAAACTGTGGAGGCTAGTCGAAACGCCCAGCTACTCTTGTTAATGGGACGTGGGACATCTGTATGCCGAATATGGATGGGTACACTTTGCACTAGCACACGGTCCTGCCTGTACTCCAAGAGGTTTGTCGTTTGAGGCATAGAGAGCGATTTCACTGGGATTTTCGCTGTTCGAAAGTACGCCTAACGTGTGTTATACAGGGGGGGGATGCCAGTGAATTTGAATTGGGAGCAATTTAATTCAGAATAAGTGTTCGTTGTAAAGAGATGTCAATTAGGTGTGGGATCATCGTAAAGAAGAACTACTGTATCCAGAAGTTTATTGAAAATACGTCACCAGTTTTTTTGCTTTTATAACCCTAAGCAGGCTAGGACTATATGGCGCTTGTAAATCTTTAGTATAGAAAGTCAAACATGCACATAAGGCCAAACAAAACAATAAAATGTTATCATTCCAGATAGGAACTGAATGGCACATAGTTATAGACGGAACACTATGTCCGGAAACACATTTCACGGACCCATTGCGCAACTAAACTACCATGACAAACTAATGTTGTGATCCAAGAACGCGGATGGCACAAGGGTTGGTTATTCGACAAAGCACACATGGGTTAAGCATTTAAACAAGAATTGAAACAAAACCACTCATTTGCACGCGGTATTCGGCCCCAGACCGTCTCGGCTGCCGCAGACGTCAATGCTCAGTTCCATTAAGTAGCAGGCACCATTATGGGCGATACTGCACTATGATGTTCCTTCCTGTACTTTTCCTGCGGCTTGTGCGATGTCAAAATATATGCTCCGGTCCTACTACTGAATAGCCGCGGTATGAGTAGTATGTTACGATCGCTCAACTTCACTGCATTCCTCCCCCCGCAAAGATTGTTCCAGCTGCAGCAAAAGCCGTTCAGGTTTCTTTCGCTCTCTTGACGATCTGCGTATTGGTCACCCTCTTCTCCTCGGGGTGTCGTACCATTTGCGAAGCTGGCTTCCGTGCACTCGATGTTGATTCCTCTCATTCTTGTTCAGATACTTTGGACCACGGCGATCCATTATCACATTAGGTCCTCTCCACCTCGCTAGGAACTTCCTAGATCCGGGTCCTGTTGCGCCTGGACTCCGCCAGTCTCTGTATTTAACCTTGGAACCAATTTCAAATACCGCATTTCGACCCGACAACTTTGCGGTTGACTGCTCCTTGGCAACTTCTTGTGCGTTCGTCAAGTTTTGGTTGGCCACTCTTCGAGCTTCTGTTAGTTCGCGCATGTTCATCCGCCGGTCTCCCCATAAACCAATCTCCTGATCAACTGGCAGGCGTGGCACGCGCCCGTACATTAGCTCGAACGGGGATTTCTTCGTTGTT
>JTDE01015029.1:0-10358 GCA_014338405.1 Paragonimus skrjabini miyazakii | reverse complement strand
TGACCACGGTCATTGAAACTATTCATTCGTCGCACTAACTACAAAGCACGGATTCAGTGACATCGTGTGTTCCCGAATATTTTATTGTAATGGCAAAACTGAATACATTTTCCTAATAGTGTTTTGATTATAAGTATACGAGAGTTAATTTGATAAGCTGAATCGCGATGGTCGACTAAAACCTCACATATAACCAGTTGCGTGTACGTATTTTTTTTTTACTATACTTTAGGAAGGATTAGCAATATTCACATGTTTTTCGTAACGGGGAAAAATAATTTTCTGCGCTCTCTGAATGTCCTCATTGTTAGCTAATGTAATGGCAAATTCCAATGATGGAATTTTCGTACAACCACATTGACTGGTGATTACTTTCATGGCAGCAACTTTGTGCCAATCTGTTGCGAATGTTGCCTAGGAACACACACTGTTCATTCGGGCAGTCTTCTTACAACTGTGTTTACAACATAGCTAAGAATCTCGCATTATGTGCTCACGGACATCGGCTAACCTCCTGGATGCATAAATACTAGAATCAGTTAGTCCAACAATAAACGGTAGCTATAGAAGCTCTTAGACAGCCGGTGGCTCTATTTCTTTCATTTACAATGAATGCCATGAACAAACTAATGATGACACGGCTTCAGAACTTCATCAAACATATCAGTTCTGTAGCACAGTTAGTTAATTTTTAAAATACTGTCCACGTCGCTCTCTTCCAGTCAATCAAATAGAACTGCCATTCATCAAGTCCCCAGTCACTTCCCAATATCACTGTGGGTGTGGGGTCTCCTATATTAGCAAGACCGAGTGGCAGTTGCAAACGTGAGTAAGTAAATAAATACCGAACTGAGTCAAGCGCGTGAGTACCTAACTGATCAATAAAATGTCATTCAGGGCTGCCACTAGACGGATCTACAACCAACTGTCATCAGCCATTGTTAAGCACGTACAATTGGCCCATCATCCCTCTGACAAGGCTAATTGGTTCATGGTCATCGGCTTGAAAACCAGCTATCGTCCTCCGTGGAATACAGAAGCGACTGCTGTCAAAAAAACACAGACTTGTCCAATGCATTCACTGTTTCAACATTCTTATAGTGATAGGACCTATGTATCAATACACGGCTATCGTTGTATTGTATAGTGTTTCCAGTTTGTAATTTGATTTCCTTAGTGCAGCGGTCACTGGTAAAACACAAGCAAAGATATAGCAGATGTTATCGGCATAATGTTTACGATTTAACTCCTCAACTTTGTTGCCAGAATTAGACGTTTCAGATTAAGATAACGTCAATGGTACAGACCTTAATTTTGATTTACTCTTTCACTTTGTTTACCTGACAACTAGGGGGTTGATTTGGTCACTTAGTTGTTCCTCAGTTTGCAACTGCAAAGTGCGGTCGAAATCAGCAAGCGTGCACGGGTTAAATTTGAATTGCGTTGTGTTGTTGACGCCGTTTTCGTCTGTGTAAGTCGTGTGCATGGCTTACTGGACCTTTGGCTCATGCTGGTTCCTGTTGTTCCCGTTTACAGGATAGTTATCGGAACGATTTACTTCGGAAGAACACTGTCCCCTGGTGTCTCCACGTTGCTTCAAAGTTGGTCCGTAGGTGTTACGGACGATCAGAATGGAGACGGCGGGCTTGTATGTTACAGAAACGTTTGACACAATTATGTGTCTGGTTGCCTTCGACCTTGCTGGCTTGACAGCATAAAATGTTATATTACTAGCTCATTGAAACAGAACGGAAATCAGACTGTTCGCCGAACCAACTTTTACTTATGTTTCAAGTTATGACAAGCAAACAGTGCATCAGCAACAGGCGGACGTGTCTTAAGACCAATATTTTGACTGTAAATGATGCAGTGAGTTATCAAAACTCCCACAACTGCAAAGATGATATGGTTTTCTGGCACTCTTATGAAAGCTGCAGGAAAAATTTAGCAAAATATGCTTGGCTTAAGATCAGGTTATGAAAACCACAGAAATACAGGCAGCGTACAGTAAACATTGTCATTTACAGATGCCGATGACTCGAACGACTTCCGCAAGCGAGTTTTGCATGGAAAAGCAACGACGGGAAACTTTCCATCATAACGTTCCCGTAGGATACCAGTTCTGATAAAGAAGAGAAGAAGAAGAGAGAAGAAGAGAAAATATTTACCTAGGGAAATGTTCATTGTTAAGTATCCAATAAGTACCCACTCATTAACTCAAACGTTGTTTTGCATGACTGACGTACATTAGATGGTCGTCGCTCTTTTTTTCGACATACTTTACCGTACACATATTTGCCTACAATCATCAACTCTAGCTCCTAATTTCTTCAGAGTTGAGAATTGCCTCTACATTTTGCGTTTGATAATTGCCGACGACATACATTGCACAACAAATTGCATACACAGGTGTCACATTCTTATGTCCATTCCAGTCATTTTCTTTCGAAAGAAACCGAAACATCATTTATGTCACAGAACGTCATTAGCGCGCATCCTCGTCATTTTTGAATTCAACCCCGATCCGCGTTTCCAGAAGGCGATTGTGCCGACGTATGCACCATAGACTAAAAACAACTGACGACCAGTTCATCAAAAACAAATGCACAGCTACAGTCACATTTGAACAGCATTCAGATAACTCACTATCTAAAAGCTAGTGATGTTCGAATCGAATCAACTAAGGCCACTATAATTTAATAGTAACTGAACTGGTCAGAATATTTATTCACTTCTGCCATTACAATAAAATATTCGGGAACACACGATGTCACTGAATCCGTGCTTTGTAGTTAGTGCGACGAATGAATAGTTTCAATGACCGTGGTCACCATGCCAAAATAGGAGTTAGGTTGCATTGTATGAATGACGTATATGTCATCTGAAAAATGTTCCAATTTATACGCCGTGTGTAATGCAATGGTTGAAACCTATATGTGGTACAATTATCAGAAGGGTTTCTGATAAAATATATTCACAATAACGGGTTGTCCACATGTTGGTTTTGATACCAGTTAGCTGTCCCAACGAATTATTCTCTCTCTCTCTCACACACACACATCAATTTTTACGCAAGTCAGTTTTCAACCCCACTTAGAAAGGAGTTAGTCAGGAGGGATTTTTGTGGCGAGTGGGTTGACAAACTGAGTTCCATTAGAACTTTTAATTCGTTCGCATTACAATCGGTCGAGAAATGTTTTCAACACTCCCCCTCCACACACACACAATTTTATTAGAGTTGTTTTGCTGAGCGAATAAAAACATGGATTTGGTAGTGAGATAACAGCAAAGTTGGCAAGTCTGATACTTGTTTGATCACGTTAATATTTTGTTTTAGTGCGGATAGTTACCGTTTTCCGGGAACTCGTGAATGTTATTGATACCATATCCACGGACTGTGTGATAGGTGCATATCACGTTGCAACTTGTTATGATGGGATCTCCAGGGCATTTTTCATTCTATTACTAGGTGTTTCCTTTAAACCACAACTTGTTTCCTGTCGTAACCCTGGGAGTGTGTGATCTAGGGCTTTGTCACTCCGTTGCATCACTCTTTGTCGCTATGGAGATGACTCCATCGATGTTGATACTCAGTGTGTCGTCAGTGTTTTTTCGTTCATCATGTTTATCTGCGTTAGTGTTCTGTTTCTTTCACCCCGAACGAAATGTAATGTTAGTAGATTTTCGGAGACTACCTTCAACCACTTGCCCAGAATTTTCCGCTTCATGCTACCAATCTGCAGAGGCTCTAAACGTTTTCCCAAGTTACAAATTGACACATATTCTTCATAGTAATAACGTTCACTTATTTGTGACAACTGACTTTTTGTATACTTCACTTAGATGGTCACTTTCGATCCATAGCGGCGACATATTCCGTTTTGTGAATCCGTGCTTATTTTTTCGGGTGTATTGTTTTTCGCTGACTTTCCATCGGCTTTTCTTAACAAATTTTGCAATCAGTCCTTTAAATGTGTATATTGCCTCCTTGGGAAATAACTACATGCTTTTTTAATGGTTATCATAATTCGGCTTCGTCTAACACGATTTCAATGACGTTGCAGTCATCCAGTTTGTCTCGTGCAACCGCTGCCCGGAAACTTAGTTACAGCAGTTGGAATGACGCACAACATTCAAGCCGTAACGAGAGAAAAACTTGCCTACAGCAGAACGTCGATGAAGATGCCTGACAGGAAGCATACTCGAATGTTCTAAGTAAGATTTGTTACGAGTAATGCTAAACTACCTTTACAACTCATGAGCTGTACACTTCCACTAAACGCTTCGCAAAACGAACAAACTTATCCCAGATTAGCCTAGATGTTAGTGCGATCGAAATGGAGAACAGACCTGGTTAGTTCTATGTATAATACCGCAACTGAGGTGCCTCTTGAACATGTTGCAATGTTTCATTATTGATTTACATGGATATGGCTGGTTATGTCAAGAAATTGGTTAAAATAAATGGCAAGTAAACCAAGCTTATAAATATCAAATCCTTCAGGAATGAAGAACACTATGTCATAAGATTGGTGGTGTTATCAACGTACAACCCAAGTTATGGTGAGTAAAAATGAACAACAACATAGATCCACACAATGTGAACAATGGCTTTGAATGTGTCACAATAATGCAATGCTTGCATCATTCGTTATTCATATATCTCGTGTTATTTATAAATCCTGTCTCGATCAGGTGAACCACCAGCACCGATATAGGCTAGATGATATTATCAAGCGTTTTCTGCGTTTGTGAACATGGTAAAGTAATCGGTCTAGTTTTGCACCTTGTTATCTTGTATCATTTTTACCAATCTTAAAAACTCGGATGGAGAAAAATCTGGCGTGAATCAATTTCACTGACCCCTCATCCACAGCCGTCGAAGTGGGTGGAGAAATATATCATTTAACGCAGTTATTTGTACAGTTCTCTCCGGGGATGTTTTTAACAAGAAAACCTGAAGGCATAACGTAATATTTACTGGTGAGACCTCACCGTCATCTTCGGAACCGGTTGTTGTTTGAGGATATTATTTCAGTGCACTGTAACATGTTGAAAGTACTCCATTTCCCGTTCCGTCATGACTTCACCAACAAACGGTACATGTTCTTTATTGAACGAGATTTGATATTCCAATTTTGGAGAACCAAGCACAACTATCTGAACGACGATCAAGATTCTCATCAGAACATTATCATAGGTTTTTTACGTAGAACAGATAAAAAATATACATCTTACACACAGTTTCCTCTGCTTTTAGGGGCACTTCTGATGCGTTTAGCTTTCAGTTGATTGACAATGTGGTCAGAGTAGATCGCACCACCTACGCTCCGTTGATACGTTCGCCGCTGAATTATTTTCCCCAACAATCATTTCAAAACCATTAATTGTTAGCACAGTCAAGATTGTTTTAAGATTTTTTTACTTCTTTCCACGTTTCATTCATTATTTTAGAATAAATGCATCCGCCTCGTATTCACTACTGTTTGCCCCGAGTAGCGGTTTCTCATAGATATCAAAAGACAATTTGACAACACGCTGTTAGGAATGACATATTTGTTTTATATGCACTGATTGTTTGGGTCACAAACAATTGATCAACATTCCACCGGAAAACTAGTTCGGTTTCATGTCCTCGTGTATGAAACTTTCAGCAAAACTGGGGGAATATTCATAGTGGTTTACTTTCAAATCATATATCTCTAAATAATATTACTTAAGATCCGTTAACAGTCTTATTGCAGCTTGCTACTTGAGAATCAATAGTCCTGCCATTTTGCCAAAATTGAGATTTTGGCATTTATCTTAAAATCTTTTAGAAGCAAGAGAGTTTAAGTAAAATTTGTATTTGTATTCGGGCGTAGTTTTTAAATAATGGCACAGAAAATAGCACATTTGAAGCACTGTATATTCCTGTGCTTACTTATGAGATGAATTTTCCCGAAAGTTTATTGTGGTTAGTAGATTTTATTTTACACGCTGTGAGCTAAAGCATTGATACATACAATTAGTTGTAAGCATTAGTCCTGTTTTTTGACCACATCCAACATATAAGTCTTTAGTTTGTCAACGGTTTAAGACTACCAGTGAAGTGTAATATAGAAACAAATGTCCTTTTACGTTGTGAAACTTTTATGAAGTGCTGAGTTAACTTGCTCTGTTTGGTGTTGTGAGAAATAGAACAAAAATGCTGTTCATGTTGGCAGCTACATTTTTAACCAGACACCATTTCGGGTGATCTGCAAAATTGTTTGCGCTTTTTATTTCAGTCTCTATCTCAGAATTACACTTATCGAAAACAGGTGTTATTTTTAACTGGATTTTCATGATCCTTTGGAGAAAAATATGGAACTGCTTAAAAAGTGTAGCGATAAGGTTCTGATTGCCCATAACCTGTGTACTTTTAGAGGTAATTATGAATTCTAGCAGTTTTCATTGCGCTTTTAGAACATTTATATCTATGATCAGGTAATCATTGCATCATTGTCCTGCATGTCGTAACGGCGATAAATGTGTTCAGGATAATGGTATTCACTTAGCCCTATACTAATAATATTTAAAAGCTGCTGATTGCTTCATTGTCAAACACTGAAGACAATGGCCGCATGCACAAATGTGCCGAAACCACCTGTTTTCTTTCATAGTAATAAACACTTGCCATGGTAACCAATGTTGTACATGATAGATGATGCCTTGAAAAGTAGGTTGATTTCTTCAGATTTTATGGTTATCAGCTTGCTATCTGAAACGCTGAAGACGCAGAATGGCATATAAAACTCAATAAAACTAGCAAATAGATGGTATAAGTTCGAAGTGAGCTAAAGGGGTTCATGTGCTGATATTGGTAGTACAAAGCTGAAGTCACTCACTAACGCTTGTGAAAATCTAGTTTATCACTGACCTTTCATAATTCATTGTAAATCTGTAAAGTCAAGCTTTCTCATCCTTGAGAGAACAACTTGTTTTATTGTGGCCCTGAAAAGCCTCATCATCTTTTGTACAATTTAAATATTCTCACTCATTTGTGTTGTTCATAAAGGATATTCCCATTACACTCAAAAACGATCACTGTTTCATTTACTTATAGCTGGCGTGAAGTGCGTCACCTGTGGATTAGCCCACTTCCTAATTTAACATGATCACTTCTGATAAGTAGTTTGGCGGATTTGACAAGTTAGAAGAAACCCACTTGCGAAAAATCTGGATTCAATTTGGCACAGTTTGTTGAGTGTAACTAAGTCCAGATGTACAATTTGTGAGCTTACGGCGTAGTTTCGTAGCTCAGCTAATAAAGCATTTGGCGCGTCTAGATATGCTGTTTCTGTCGCTGGGTCGAATCCAATGGAAGTCAAGATTTTTCGCAGTTGAGTCTCTTTTAAATTCTCAATTATGTTTTATCCGTTCATTAACTAAAACTCGTTTTCACTCCATCGATTTTATAGGAATTGTTTGTTTTTGACAAGTTGCAACTTACAGTCTTCCACTTAACATTATCCGTCAATGCTAAATGGTGTCTCTAGATAGCACGATCACATAAAGTTTATCATGTATACTCAAACTCAGGATCTATTACGAGTGCACGATATTGGTATGCTGTTTCATTTTATCTTCAGTGCAGCAGAATTGTCATTCATAATCAAACCAGTGACTCCATAATATCAAACGTTTTATTTTGTATTCCACCAGCCTAGGAAAACCGGTTACGGTCACCTGCATGAGACTTGTAATGTTACCGCTGTTAGCTGATGCCCGATAACAGACCAAATTAGTAAATATGTGTGCATTTATGGTGCAATTAGTATAAATCACCAAAAACTTCACTATATCTTGTAATCAAGTTAAAGCTTATTTTCATCCCCTTAGTGTTTGCAGACATTGTTCAACTTGGAACAGGTCGGGGAAACCAGTCACGGAATGCCGGTTTGTGGATAAGCATCAAGAAGCATTTAACATATCTTGCTTGTATGCATCACATTTCTCTCAAATTTTATTCAACAGTTTTCGTATGTTTCCTTGTTCTTCCGAATACCGTCTGAGAAGACCTGTAGACAAATTTATCATGTAATGTAACCTAAAACGACCTCTACCATTTATTCCAATATGTTTTATTTCTGAGGTTATACGATGAATGTAAAATGAGAAAGATGGAAATCCAAAAGATGTACTGATAAGGCAAATAAGTGGTGTTGTCAGATGACCTGAAATAAAACGTGAATAAATTAATGATAGTGAAAGACAGCACATGACCTTTGCAAGCATTCGTTTTCAAGTCGACTCCATGATGAGCCCATAGTGAATGAAAAATTCAACTTTGCATGTTCATCTTGGCGAATAAAAGTACCACTGTTGTCAAGGTGACAGCAAAACTGCACATATATAACAGATTTTAAATAATTTTACACAAATAAGTGGGTATCATTTAAATCTGCTTGCAATTCTGAGAAATTGATTCCAAATGGTTTTAGGGAACTGTTATGGAGTTCATTGTATTTGATCAAGCAAACGTTGCATATCTGTAGTTTCTTGAGCTTTTAAAGTGGGTTTACTTATCTTTAGGCCGACAGCCCCAATGCGAGAATGTCAATATTGTCACATATACAAGCCAATTCAGAAATAACGAACTTAAATTTCATAGCATCAACAATTAGGTCAACTACAGCGTTGTCAGTTGTAGTTGGTTTTCTAATTCTGGCAAGATTCTGCCTATTTATATACTTGAAGTATTCCTTGTTTGTTTACGGAAAGACAGTGATATTCTCCCTCTTTACATGTTGCGTTGTGCGATGGGTGATCACAGCGAATTTCCTCTTGGTTACGTGCGGAAGACATCTTTCTTCTATTTATTATTTGTCATTGCGTGTATAATGAAACGTTTTTTGCTATCTGAAACGCTGACATTTTTATCTAGATCTTATTTTTCTTACGAACTTGTTTAATGTTGACTGGATGAGTTTTGGGGTAGAATTTAGTTGCTCCACTTTGATTGCTCTTTCTGCCTGATCATTTGAGTATGTGAGAAATTCACATTCAAAATGAGAGGCTTCATAGTGTAAGGTATTTTTAGCAGGTTGGTGCAAGTTCT
Source organism: Paragonimus skrjabini miyazakii (assembly GCA_014338405.1). NCBI lineage: Eukaryota > Metazoa > Platyhelminthes > Trematoda > Plagiorchiida > Troglotrematidae > Paragonimus > Paragonimus skrjabini miyazakii. The sequence goes on along the minus strand of JTDE01015029.1, from coordinate 1,276 downwards.
AATTATTCTTATCGTTTTTTATGAAGCAGTCGGCGACTTACTAGCTCTGAGACCTTTGAGACAGCTCCTTCTTATTGAACATTTTAGGGCGTGTGTGCAACTTAGGTAGATGATATTACTGTTAACTGAGTTGCTTGGAAAAGAGCCATTTAATTTTTATTTAATACCTCAATGTATTCTTATTCACCATCAGTGATTCGAAACTCGGAGTTATTGTTCATATACTGCACTGGGATATATGAACCGTTAGATACTATCTGATACAGAAACTGCAAACAATTTAACTGGTATAAGTGTTAGTTTTGTGAAGGTGAATTTCAAATGAACACCGCCTTAAGTGTATACTAAAACATTTGGAAACATGTGGTGTCTAGTCTTCGTTTTGTGCCTAGGCTTTACTCCAGGTATATGGATTTCTTGAGGGGAGTTATTATTTCGGTATATGTGTTTTAGCGGCTTTTATCATTTTTCAACCTTTACATTATTTATCAGTTCCACCAAATTTAATCAACTTTGTTAAACCGTAAAGGATATTCCTATTCATTTCCAGCAGCTCTAGTTTATTCCGTATTGTTAACTAAATTGGTGGAGATCCATTTGCGAAACATCTGAACTTCGGCTGGATTTGAACCAGCGACAGGAACACCATGCCTCAACGCGACAAGCGCTCTACCAGCTGAGCTACGAAGCCATGCCCGAAACTCATAAATTTCACATTTGGACCTAGTTACCCACGCAACCAACTGTGTCATACGGAATCCACCAAATTATCCAGCCGATTGACTGCCGAAGCAGCATTTCTCGATCAGTTCACGCTGGAATCCACCAACGCCACCGATGAGCATTGACATTGAGTTACTGATAGGTAGTTTGGCAGATTTGAAATTTCTGAGCTTCCGGCGTGACTTCGTAGCTTAGCTGGTAGAGCGCTTGCTGCGTTTGGGCATGGTGTTTCTGTCGCTAGTTCGAATGCAGCCGAAGTAGAGGTTTTTTGCAAATGTATCTAAATTATCAAATCAACCAAACTACTTATCAGTAATTCAATTAAATAAGTGTTTTTATTGCATATATCTACTCAATCATGCATACAAAGAATTTGCACTTATTTTCATTTTGCAACTAGAACATCTCATGTAGGTTTCGTAGTGATCAACCGAAATGAAGTGCGTGACTATGGTTCGTTACTTACGAAACAAACAAAAACACAACAGACAACTGGTTGGACCAGTAAAAAATGTCACAGTGAGAGATTGTTGGCGTTTCACTTCATATAGTA
>JTDE01015028.1:0-10358 GCA_014338405.1 Paragonimus skrjabini miyazakii | reverse complement strand
TGACCACGGTCATTGAAACTATTCATTCGTCGCACTAACTACAAAGCACGGATTCAGTGACATCGTGTGTTCCCGAATATTTTATTGTAATGGCAGAAGTGAATAAATATTCTGACCAGTTCAGTTACTATTAAATTATAGTGGCCTTAGTTGATTCGATTCGAACATCACTAGCTTTTAGATAGTGAGTTATCTGAATGCTGTTCAAATGTGACTGTAGCTGTGCATTTGTTTTTGATGAACTGGTCGTCAGTTGTTTTTAGTCTATGGTGCATACGTCGGCACAATCGCCTTCTGGAAACGCGGATCGGGGTTGAATTCAAAAATGACGAGGATGCGCGCTAATGACGTTCTGTGACATAAATGATGTTTCGGTTTCTTTCGAAAGAAAATGACTGGAATGGACATAAGAATGTGACACCTGTGTATGCAATTTGTTGTGCAATGTATGTCGTCGGCAATTATCAAACGCAAAATGTAGAGGCAATTCTCAACTCTGAAGAAATTAGGAGCTAGAGTTGATGATTGTAGGCAAATATGTGTACGGTAAAGTATGTCGAAAAAAAGAGCGACGACCATCTAATGTACGTCAGTCATGCAAAACAACGTTTGAGTTAATGAGTGGGTACTTATTGGATACTTAACAATGAACATTTCCCTAGGTAAATATTTTCTCTTCTTCTCTCTTCTTCTTCTCTTCTTTATCAGAACTGGTATCCTACGGGAACGTTATGATGGAAAGTTTCCCGTCGTTGCTTTTCCATGCAAAACTCGCTTGCGGAAGTCGTTCGAGTCATCGGCATCTGTAAATGACAATGTTTACTGTACGCTGCCTGTATTTCTGTGGTTTTCATAACCTGATCTTAAGCCAAGCATATTTTGCTAAATTTTTCCTGCAGCTTTCATAAGAGTGCCAGAAAACCATATCATCTTTGCAGTTGTGGGAGTTTTGATAACTCACTGCATCATTTACAGTCAAAATATTGGTCTTAAGACACGTCCGCCTGTTGCTGATGCACTGTTTGCTTGTCATAACTTGAAACATAAGTAAAAGTTGGTTCGGCGAACAGTCTGATTTCCGTTCTGTTTCAATGAGCTAGTAATATAACATTTTATGCTGTCAAGCCAGCAAGGTCGAAGGCAACCAGACACATAATTGTGTCAAACGTTTCTGTAACATACAAGCCCGCCGTCTCCATTCTGATCGTCCGTAACACCTACGGACCAACTTTGAAGCAACGTGGAGACACCAGGGGACAGTGTTCTTCCGAAGTAAATCGTTCCGATAACTATCCTGTAAACGGGAACAACAGGAACCAGCATGAGCCAAAGGTCCAGTAAGCCATGCACACGACTTACACAGACGAAAACGGCGTCAACAACACAACGCAATTCAAATTTAACCCGTGCACGCTTGCTGATTTCGACCGCACTTTGCAGTTGCAAACTGAGGAACAACTAAGTGACCAAATCAACCCCCTAGTTGTCAGGTAAACAAAGTGAAAGAGTAAATCAAAATTAAGGTCTGTACCATTGACGTTATCTTAATCTGAAACGTCTAATTCTGGCAACAAAGTTGAGGAGTTAAATCGTAAACATTATGCCGATAACATCTGCTATATCTTTGCTTGTGTTTTACCAGTGACCGCTGCACTAAGGAAATCAAATTACAAACTGGAAACACTATACAATACAACGATAGCCGTGTATTGATACATAGGTCCTATCACTATAAGAATGTTGAAACAGTGAATGCATTGGACAAGTCTGTGTTTTTTTGACAGCAGTCGCTTCTGTATTCCACGGAGGACGATAGCTGGTTTTCAAGCCGATGACCATGAACCAATTAGCCTTGTCAGAGGGATGATGGGCCAATTGTACGTGCTTAACAATGGCTGATGACAGTTGGTTGTAGATCCGTCTAGTGGCAGCCCTGAATGACATTTTATTGATCAGTTAGGTACTCACGCGCTTGACTCAGTTCGGTATTTATTTACTTACTCACGTTTGCAACTGCCACTCGGTCTTGCTAATATAGGAGACCCCACACCCACAGTGATATTGGGAAGTGACTGGGGACTTGATGAATGGCAGTTCTATTTGATTGACTGGAAGAGAGCGACGTGGACAGTATTTTAAAAATTAACTAACTGTGCTACAGAACTGATATGTTTGATGAAGTTCTGAAGCCGTGTCATCATTAGTTTGTTCATGGCATTCATTGTAAATGAAAGAAATAGAGCCACCGGCTGTCTAAGAGCTTCTATAGCTACCGTTTATTGTTGGACTAACTGATTCTAGTATTTATGCATCCAGGAGGTTAGCCGATGTCCGTGAGCACATAATGCGAGATTCTTAGCTATGTTGTAAACACAGTTGTAAGAAGACTGCCCGAATGAACAGTGTGTGTTCCTAGGCAACATTCGCAACAGATTGGCACAAAGTTGCTGCCATGAAAGTAATCACCAGTCAATGTGGTTGTACGAAAATTCCATCATTGGAATTTGCCATTACATTAGCTAACAATGAGGACATTCAGAGAGCGCAGAAAATTATTTTTCCCCGTTACGAAAAACATGTGAATATTGCTAATCCTTCCTAAAGTATAGTAAAAAAAAAATACGTACACGCAACTGGTTATATGTGAGGTTTTAGTCGACCATCGCGATTCAGCTTATCAAATTAACTCTCGTATACTTATAATCAAAACACTATTAGGAAAATGTATTCAGTTTTGCCATTACAATAAAATATTCGGGAACACACGATGTCACTGAATCCGTGCTTTGTAGTTAGTGCGACGAATGAATAGTTTCAATGACCGTGGTCACCATGCCAAAATAGGAGTTAGGTTGCATTGTATGAATGACGTATATGTCATCTGAAAAATGTTCCAATTTATACGCCGTGTGTAATGCAATGGTTGAAACCTATATGTGGTACAATTATCAGAAGGGTTTCTGATAAAATATATTCACAATAACGGGTTGTCCACATGTTGGTTTTGATACCAGTTAGCTGTCCCAACGAATTATTCTCTCTCTCTCTCACACACACACATCAATTTTTACGCAAGTCAGTTTTCAACCCCACTTAGAAAGGAGTTAGTCAGGAGGGATTTTTGTGGCGAGTGGGTTGACAAACTGAGTTCCATTAGAACTTTTAATTCGTTCGCATTACAATCGGTCGAGAAATGTTTTCAACACTCCCCCTCCACACACACACAATTTTATTAGAGTTGTTTTGCTGAGCGAATAAAAACATGGATTTGGTAGTGAGATAACAGCAAAGTTGGCAAGTCTGATACTTGTTTGATCACGTTAATATTTTGTTTTAGTGCGGATAGTTACCGTTTTCCGGGAACTCGTGAATGTTATTGATACCATATCCACGGACTGTGTGATAGGTGCATATCACGTTGCAACTTGTTATGATGGGATCTCCAGGGCATTTTTCATTCTATTACTAGGTGTTTCCTTTAAACCACAACTTGTTTCCTGTCGTAACCCTGGGAGTGTGTGATCTAGGGCTTTGTCACTCCGTTGCATCACTCTTTGTCGCTATGGAGATGACTCCATCGATGTTGATACTCAGTGTGTCGTCAGTGTTTTTTCGTTCATCATGTTTATCTGCGTTAGTGTTCTGTTTCTTTCACCCCGAACGAAATGTAATGTTAGTAGATTTTCGGAGACTACCTTCAACCACTTGCCCAGAATTTTCCGCTTCATGCTACCAATCTGCAGAGGCTCTAAACGTTTTCCCAAGTTACAAATTGACACATATTCTTCATAGTAATAACGTTCACTTATTTGTGACAACTGACTTTTTGTATACTTCACTTAGATGGTCACTTTCGATCCATAGCGGCGACATATTCCGTTTTGTGAATCCGTGCTTATTTTTTCGGGTGTATTGTTTTTCGCTGACTTTCCATCGGCTTTTCTTAACAAATTTTGCAATCAGTCCTTTAAATGTGTATATTGCCTCCTTGGGAAATAACTACATGCTTTTTTAATGGTTATCATAATTCGGCTTCGTCTAACACGATTTCAATGACGTTGCAGTCATCCAGTTTGTCTCGTGCAACCGCTGCCCGGAAACTTAGTTACAGCAGTTGGAATGACGCACAACATTCAAGCCGTAACGAGAGAAAAACTTGCCTACAGCAGAACGTCGATGAAGATGCCTGACAGGAAGCATACTCGAATGTTCTAAGTAAGATTTGTTACGAGTAATGCTAAACTACCTTTACAACTCATGAGCTGTACACTTCCACTAAACGCTTCGCAAAACGAACAAACTTATCCCAGATTAGCCTAGATGTTAGTGCGATCGAAATGGAGAACAGACCTGGTTAGTTCTATGTATAATACCGCAACTGAGGTGCCTCTTGAACATGTTGCAATGTTTCATTATTGATTTACATGGATATGGCTGGTTATGTCAAGAAATTGGTTAAAATAAATGGCAAGTAAACCAAGCTTATAAATATCAAATCCTTCAGGAATGAAGAACACTATGTCATAAGATTGGTGGTGTTATCAACGTACAACCCAAGTTATGGTGAGTAAAAATGAACAACAACATAGATCCACACAATGTGAACAATGGCTTTGAATGTGTCACAATAATGCAATGCTTGCATCATTCGTTATTCATATATCTCGTGTTATTTATAAATCCTGTCTCGATCAGGTGAACCACCAGCACCGATATAGGCTAGATGATATTATCAAGCGTTTTCTGCGTTTGTGAACATGGTAAAGTAATCGGTCTAGTTTTGCACCTTGTTATCTTGTATCATTTTTACCAATCTTAAAAACTCGGATGGAGAAAAATCTGGCGTGAATCAATTTCACTGACCCCTCATCCACAGCCGTCGAAGTGGGTGGAGAAATATATCATTTAACGCAGTTATTTGTACAGTTCTCTCCGGGGATGTTTTTAACAAGAAAACCTGAAGGCATAACGTAATATTTACTGGTGAGACCTCACCGTCATCTTCGGAACCGGTTGTTGTTTGAGGATATTATTTCAGTGCACTGTAACATGTTGAAAGTACTCCATTTCCCGTTCCGTCATGACTTCACCAACAAACGGTACATGTTCTTTATTGAACGAGATTTGATATTCCAATTTTGGAGAACCAAGCACAACTATCTGAACGACGATCAAGATTCTCATCAGAACATTATCATAGGTTTTTTACGTAGAACAGATAAAAAATATACATCTTACACACAGTTTCCTCTGCTTTTAGGGGCACTTCTGATGCGTTTAGCTTTCAGTTGATTGACAATGTGGTCAGAGTAGATCGCACCACCTACGCTCCGTTGATACGTTCGCCGCTGAATTATTTTCCCCAACAATCATTTCAAAACCATTAATTGTTAGCACAGTCAAGATTGTTTTAAGATTTTTTTACTTCTTTCCACGTTTCATTCATTATTTTAGAATAAATGCATCCGCCTCGTATTCACTACTGTTTGCCCCGAGTAGCGGTTTCTCATAGATATCAAAAGACAATTTGACAACACGCTGTTAGGAATGACATATTTGTTTTATATGCACTGATTGTTTGGGTCACAAACAATTGATCAACATTCCACCGGAAAACTAGTTCGGTTTCATGTCCTCGTGTATGAAACTTTCAGCAAAACTGGGGGAATATTCATAGTGGTTTACTTTCAAATCATATATCTCTAAATAATATTACTTAAGATCCGTTAACAGTCTTATTGCAGCTTGCTACTTGAGAATCAATAGTCCTGCCATTTTGCCAAAATTGAGATTTTGGCATTTATCTTAAAATCTTTTAGAAGCAAGAGAGTTTAAGTAAAATTTGTATTTGTATTCGGGCGTAGTTTTTAAATAATGGCACAGAAAATAGCACATTTGAAGCACTGTATATTCCTGTGCTTACTTATGAGATGAATTTTCCCGAAAGTTTATTGTGGTTAGTAGATTTTATTTTACACGCTGTGAGCTAAAGCATTGATACATACAATTAGTTGTAAGCATTAGTCCTGTTTTTTGACCACATCCAACATATAAGTCTTTAGTTTGTCAACGGTTTAAGACTACCAGTGAAGTGTAATATAGAAACAAATGTCCTTTTACGTTGTGAAACTTTTATGAAGTGCTGAGTTAACTTGCTCTGTTTGGTGTTGTGAGAAATAGAACAAAAATGCTGTTCATGTTGGCAGCTACATTTTTAACCAGACACCATTTCGGGTGATCTGCAAAATTGTTTGCGCTTTTTATTTCAGTCTCTATCTCAGAATTACACTTATCGAAAACAGGTGTTATTTTTAACTGGATTTTCATGATCCTTTGGAGAAAAATATGGAACTGCTTAAAAAGTGTAGCGATAAGGTTCTGATTGCCCATAACCTGTGTACTTTTAGAGGTAATTATGAATTCTAGCAGTTTTCATTGCGCTTTTAGAACATTTATATCTATGATCAGGTAATCATTGCATCATTGTCCTGCATGTCGTAACGGCGATAAATGTGTTCAGGATAATGGTATTCACTTAGCCCTATACTAATAATATTTAAAAGCTGCTGATTGCTTCATTGTCAAACACTGAAGACAATGGCCGCATGCACAAATGTGCCGAAACCACCTGTTTTCTTTCATAGTAATAAACACTTGCCATGGTAACCAATGTTGTACATGATAGATGATGCCTTGAAAAGTAGGTTGATTTCTTCAGATTTTATGGTTATCAGCTTGCTATCTGAAACGCTGAAGACGCAGAATGGCATATAAAACTCAATAAAACTAGCAAATAGATGGTATAAGTTCGAAGTGAGCTAAAGGGGTTCATGTGCTGATATTGGTAGTACAAAGCTGAAGTCACTCACTAACGCTTGTGAAAATCTAGTTTATCACTGACCTTTCATAATTCATTGTAAATCTGTAAAGTCAAGCTTTCTCATCCTTGAGAGAACAACTTGTTTTATTGTGGCCCTGAAAAGCCTCATCATCTTTTGTACAATTTAAATATTCTCACTCATTTGTGTTGTTCATAAAGGATATTCCCATTACACTCAAAAACGATCACTGTTTCATTTACTTATAGCTGGCGTGAAGTGCGTCACCTGTGGATTAGCCCACTTCCTAATTTAACATGATCACTTCTGATAAGTAGTTTGGCGGATTTGACAAGTTAGAAGAAACCCACTTGCGAAAAATCTGGATTCAATTTGGCACAGTTTGTTGAGTGTAACTAAGTCCAGATGTACAATTTGTGAGCTTACGGCGTAGTTTCGTAGCTCAGCTAATAAAGCATTTGGCGCGTCTAGATATGCTGTTTCTGTCGCTGGGTCGAATCCAATGGAAGTCAAGATTTTTCGCAGTTGAGTCTCTTTTAAATTCTCAATTATGTTTTATCCGTTCATTAACTAAAACTCGTTTTCACTCCATCGATTTTATAGGAATTGTTTGTTTTTGACAAGTTGCAACTTACAGTCTTCCACTTAACATTATCCGTCAATGCTAAATGGTGTCTCTAGATAGCACGATCACATAAAGTTTATCATGTATACTCAAACTCAGGATCTATTACGAGTGCACGATATTGGTATGCTGTTTCATTTTATCTTCAGTGCAGCAGAATTGTCATTCATAATCAAACCAGTGACTCCATAATATCAAACGTTTTATTTTGTATTCCACCAGCCTAGGAAAACCGGTTACGGTCACCTGCATGAGACTTGTAATGTTACCGCTGTTAGCTGATGCCCGATAACAGACCAAATTAGTAAATATGTGTGCATTTATGGTGCAATTAGTATAAATCACCAAAAACTTCACTATATCTTGTAATCAAGTTAAAGCTTATTTTCATCCCCTTAGTGTTTGCAGACATTGTTCAACTTGGAACAGGTCGGGGAAACCAGTCACGGAATGCCGGTTTGTGGATAAGCATCAAGAAGCATTTAACATATCTTGCTTGTATGCATCACATTTCTCTCAAATTTTATTCAACAGTTTTCGTATGTTTCCTTGTTCTTCCGAATACCGTCTGAGAAGACCTGTAGACAAATTTATCATGTAATGTAACCTAAAACGACCTCTACCATTTATTCCAATATGTTTTATTTCTGAGGTTATACGATGAATGTAAAATGAGAAAGATGGAAATCCAAAAGATGTACTGATAAGGCAAATAAGTGGTGTTGTCAGATGACCTGAAATAAAACGTGAATAAATTAATGATAGTGAAAGACAGCACATGACCTTTGCAAGCATTCGTTTTCAAGTCGACTCCATGATGAGCCCATAGTGAATGAAAAATTCAACTTTGCATGTTCATCTTGGCGAATAAAAGTACCACTGTTGTCAAGGTGACAGCAAAACTGCACATATATAACAGATTTTAAATAATTTTACACAAATAAGTGGGTATCATTTAAATCTGCTTGCAATTCTGAGAAATTGATTCCAAATGGTTTTAGGGAACTGTTATGGAGTTCATTGTATTTGATCAAGCAAACGTTGCATATCTGTAGTTTCTTGAGCTTTTAAAGTGGGTTTACTTATCTTTAGGCCGACAGCCCCAATGCGAGAATGTCAATATTGTCACATATACAAGCCAATTCAGAAATAACGAACTTAAATTTCATAGCATCAACAATTAGGTCAACTACAGCGTTGTCAGTTGTAGTTGGTTTTCTAATTCTGGCAAGATTCTGCCTATTTATATACTTGAAGTATTCCTTGTTTGTTTACGGAAAGACAGTGATATTCTCCCTCTTTACATGTTGCGTTGTGCGATGGGTGATCACAGCGAATTTCCTCTTGGTTACGTGCGGAAGACATCTTTCTTCTATTTATTATTTGTCATTGCGTGTATAATGAAACGTTTTTTGCTATCTGAAACGCTGACATTTTTATCTAGATCTTATTTTTCTTACGAACTTGTTTAATGTTGACTGGATGAGTTTTGGGGTAGAATTTAGTTGCTCCACTTTGATTGCTCTTTCTGCCTGATCATTTGAGTATGTGAGAAATTCACATTCAAAATGAGAGGCTTCATAGTGTAAGGTATTTTTAGCAGGTTGGTGCAAGTTCTAATTATTCTTATCGTTTTTTATGAAGCAGTCGGCGACTTACTAGCTCTGAGACCTTTGAGACAGCTCCTTCTTATTGAACATTTTAGGGCGTGTGTGCAACTTAGGTAGATGATATTACTGTTAACTGAGTTGCTTGGAAAAGAGCCATTTAATTTTTATTTAATACCTCAATGTATTCTTATTCACCATCAGTGATTCGAAACTCGGAGTTATTGTTCATATACTGCACTGGGATATATGAACCGTTAGATACTATCTGATACAGAAACTGCAAACAATTTAACTGGTATAAGTGTTAGTTTTGTGAAGGTGAATTTCAAATGAACACCGCCTTAAGTGTATACTAAAACATTTGGAAACATGTGGTGTCTAGTCTTCGTTTTGTGCCTAGGCTTTACTCCAGGTATATGGATTTCTTGAGGGGAGTTATTATTTCGGTATATGTGTTTTAGCGGCTTTTATCATTTTTCAACCTTTACATTATTTATCAGTTCCACCAAATTTAATCAACTTTGTTAAACCGTAAAGGATATTCCTATTCATTTCCAGCAGCTCTAGTTTATTCCGTATTGTTAACTAAATTGGTGGAGATCCATTTGCGAAACATCTGAACTTCGGCTGGATTTGAACCAGCGACAGGAACACCATGCCTCAACGCGACAAGCGCTCTACCAGCTGAGCTACGAAGCCATGCCCGAAACTCATAAATTTCACATTTGGACCTAGTTACCCACGCAACCAACTGTGTCATACGGAATCCACCAAATTATCCAGCCGATTGACTGCCGAAGCAGCATTTCTCGATCAGTTCACGCTGGAATCCACCAACGCCACCGATGAGCATTGACATTGAGTTACTGATAGGTAGTTTGGCAGATTTGAAATTTCTGAGCTTCCGGCGTGACTTCGTAGCTTAGCTGGTAGAGCGCTTGCTGCGTTTGGGCATGGTGTTTCTGTCGCTAGTTCGAATGCAGCCGAAGTAGAGGTTTTTTGCAAATGTATCTAAATTATCAAATCAACCAAACTACTTATCAGTAATTCAATTAAATAAGTGTTTTTATTGCATATATCTACTCAATCATGCATACAAAGAATTTGCACTTATTTTCATTTTGCAACTAGAACATCTCATGTAGGTTTCGTAGTGATCAACCGAAATGAAGTGCGTGACTATGGTTCGTTACTTACGAAACAAACAAAAACACAACAGACAACTGGTTGGACCAGTAAAAAATGTCACAGTGAGAGATTGTTGGCGTTTCACTTCATATAGTA
>JTDE01015027.1:0-10366 GCA_014338405.1 Paragonimus skrjabini miyazakii | reverse complement strand
ACACGTAGGCTCAGTATTTGATCGACATTGCTTCCACCAGTTAGTCTGTGTCAAATGGTCCGATTGTGCGAACAAAGCGGTATTCTTCAGAGCTCACTCTGGAAATGCACAACCTACGCTGCCCGGGTAGCGCATTCCCTATGCCGACGGAGCGTCTGCCGAAATGTGCGTCATTGTTTGCAGATGTTTCCGGTTGTAGGAACTTGCAGAACGACCAAACAATGATGTGGTCATGCCCCATAAATGTCCTGACCACCCAAATAAGCAAAGCTAAGAAGTTCTACCTGCCAAGTTGGGGAGTTTGCTGATATCCACAGCGCTGGCTGGAAACACTTTTTAACATGTTGCACTCAGTGTATTTGCCAATGGGGGCAGTTAATTTTGATTTTCGTGAATTTTTTTATCGTAATTGTTTAGTTTTCCATTCGAATATAGTTTTAACTATTATCTGACCATTATTTTAATTTATTTATGACGCTCGTGGGCCTGACGAGAGAGTTCTGCAGTTTGGAAGACCGCTTACCGTACCAGTGACATGGGATAGTCTGGCAGAAAAAAATTTCTGCATAAACGACAACGATTGATTCAAAAACAGGACTAAACGTAAGGACTAGAAATTGTATGGGTGCATGTACGCCGCTGTTTATGACACATTGCCACCTCGGGTAGTGCTTCCAACTATTAAATAGGCGTCCACGAGGACCTCAACCCGGAAGGCGGCATCCATTCAGTTTACTCAGACAATTATATTGTGATCCAAGAATGCGGATGGCACAAGGGTTGTTTATTCGACAAACCAACACATGGGTTAAGCGTTTAAACAAGACCTGAAACAAAACCACTCAGTTGGACGCGGTGTTCGGACCCAGACCGTCTCGGCTGCCTCAAACGTCAATGCTCAGTTCCTTTAAGTAGCAGGGACCACTATGGGCGATGCTGCACCCTGATATTTCTTCCTGCATTTTTCCTGTGGCTTGTACGATGTCAAAATATGTGCTCTGGTCCTACTACTGAATAACAGTGATATGAGTAGTATATTACGATCGACCTTCTTCACTGCAATTAGGTTGGGCCATCATATAATCAGTTCTTGGTTTTGCCTAATCCTCGGTGACCAATGCAAGGAAGAACCGTTTTTGGAGGAGCTCTGAATGTCTGTGGTATGCTTGATCCGACCATTGCAGTGCGTGCAACCTATTCACTTGAACAGCTGGTCGCATACTCCGAGCGTTCCGAACAAAACACTGGCGAACGGCTGTTGTGCTTACATCAACATCTCATTTGATGTGAGCTAAATGGAGAACACAACGATGTTCAACTGTATCGAGCCGGTTGAAACTTTCAGTCCATTTTTCGGATCCGTAGAACGAAAGTGTACGCGCACAAGCATTATATATCCTTTCATTCAACAACTACCGGACGTCACTTATTCGTCACAGATGATGCAAACTGGACAGGGTAACACACCTTATTATCCCTGCCCATATCTCATCCGTTAGTTTACATGTTGGAGGGGCAGTGCTATTCAGGTATGCAAAAATGTTTACAGGCTGAAAGGGTGTCAGCAATGAAGGATGTTAAGGTGAGGGTACCCAAATGTCGAAGTAACATCTTGCACTTTGAAGATGCGAAGCGAATTTCAAACAAAACAGCCCGGTCCGTCATCTTGGCAACCATGAGCCACATGTTTTCGACAGAGCGGTTGGGCGGGACGATAGCATCCCCAAACTCCATGTGCCGGGAAGAAAGTCATTGCCGAGGTCAGATTTCTGAAGCCCACAATCCAGAATATTGTCCGTCACAGAATTGAATGGGAAGGAAGGAATCGGTAGTTATGGAAGAAAACCACTTGGAGTGACGAAAATCAGAGACAATTTATCATAACTTCTTCCTCTCATTGGAGAATGAGTATCAAATGTTCTTTAAAAAAAATTCACGGTTTGTTCTTCAACTCCTTTGCAAAGAAGGTAATCCCCGAAGACGTTACGAAAAACCAAATCGAAAGTAGTGTTTTGGTCCAAAACGTTTATCGCCGTCAGCCTTCTGTAAGAGTACCGACGCCCCAAAGTCTCCTGCAAGACAAACATTTGATTAGTGTTCTTTTGGTAGAATCGGAAGCCTGCATGCTCTTTGTAAATCTGACCTTCCCTAGGTTTAGTAAGTTGACATAAAATAATGCTGCAGAGGATGCTAGCTTGATGCCTCCATGGCTTCCATATAGCGTTCAGACCCATTCTATGGAATAGGAAACTACTGCTGATAAGCACTAATCACGAGGTGTGTCTTCAGGTTACCAACCCGTGTGAAGACGTTTTGCCATTTCCGATATCAGCCTCTCTTCACCATCTTTGAAAGCATAAGTGGAGAACAAGTATGGACGGGAGCCCTGTCACGTTTTACTAATTGAAGCTGCAGGACAGACACTGACTTCGACCGAGGGACGTCTGGAACGCAGTAACGGAACATTCGGGTCCCGTTATCAATGTGTTCTAACTGATGCTATCTAAACGGTTCCTCAAAATGTTCAGCCCACCTGTCAGTTTGAGGCCACTGACTGGTGATCAGTCGACAATCTGTTTCAACTACGGCTTCAGTTACACCGACCTGACGGGCAACATAAACATCAATCAGGAAAAACAGATTATTACTCTACCCGAAAAAGGTTAGTTCAGTACCTATCAATTGTTTGACCGAATACTTTTCACGGTTTTCTGCAAGCTTCCAGACAGCTTGCGTTTAAGTTCTCGGCAGTCGTTATCAAATTCAGAGTTAGGCGGAATCAAACGAGGAGTGTTCCTGAGGTTTATCGGCTTAAGAGAAATCCAGTTCCATTGCAACTGCACAGCCCCTTCGGAACGCACAATTTCACAACAAGCCTCCATAGCTGCTGCGATTAGTTCCTAGTGTCCGTTAGGTTCTCTCACCTGTCTGGAACTGTGTAGTTTGTTCGGCACTGTTTCTTGATAAACGTTCTTAACAATCTTCTCGCATGAATGTCAGTTACATGTCCTGCATTTACGAATATATTACTGATGTGATCCAAGAATGCGGATGGCACAAGGGTTGTTTATTCGACAAACCAACACGTGGGTTAAGCGTTTAAACAAGACCAGAAACATAACCACTCATTTGAACGCGGGATTCGGACCCAGAGTTTTTTGGTTGCCACAGAAGTCAATGCTCAGTTCCTTTAAGTAGCAGGGACCACTATGGGCGATGCTGCACTCTGATGTTTCTTCCTGCATTTTTCCTGTGGCTTGTACGATGTCAAAATATGTGCTCCGGTCCTACTACCGAGTAGCAGTGGTATGAGTAGTATATTACGATCGCTCATCTTCACTGCATTAGTAACCTAAAACACAGTAATTCGATGAATCAACAATCCGGCTGCTACAAAACCTACAGTGTCAACGCATTTTGATGTACCTCAGTGTCTAACAGCTTAAACTGCAGTCTTACCAAACAACTTGCAACTGCTTGTTGGATTTTTTGTGAGTGACATTTGTACATCTAGAAAGAACTGCTACATAGCATATCGCGATGTGGACGATACAAACTGTTGGATCTGTTGAAATTCTACTGGTATGTTTGTCGTCTCCTGTCTGGTATGATAGGGAGCGGTTAATCCGTTGAGGCAGGTTTGGTTTGTTTGTAGAAGGCCGATCCCAGATTTGTTTTTATTTGTCTTTGCTGTGTGCGGTAAACGATCATGATGAACTTTGTACCATAACTGATCATTAAATGTTTAATCTCTTCTGTTTACCTGTTAAAACCTCATTCTTGGTATTGTTTGACACGTTCACATCTTCACCTGTACCCGATTGTTTTAGTGAGCTGATTTATCGTTGACTGGTGGCTGTCTGTGAACACGTGCTTAGTTGCCTCATTTTGAACTCCTTTGCTGGATACTTTGTGTATCCGGTTGATTCACATTCAAGATGAGACAGTACCTTTGTTGTAATTTTACTAAACAGTACCGTATAAACTCCAATCCTTTCGATCACCTTTTCTGACATTTTTTGGACTTGGAAGATAGTCCAGTCAACCCGACCGTCTGAATAAGCGTTATTGAAATTGTCGAATACGTGTTACTGAGTGAATAACCCTAAATCGCCAGGAGCGATTTAACACAAACGGTCACCGTTTACACAAAAAAATAGAAGATAAGCGAGATGTTCATTCAATCTCCATGACATTGGTAGAACAGCTTACGTACCACTTTTTAACTGGTTGTCAAAATGAGTAGAAAGTTTAGTTCGTTATACGTTACAGGTTATCAAACACGTCCGTATTTGAACACCACATTCATTTATTAAAAATTATGGTGCTGGGTAGGAAAACCTATATGTAATTTTTTCACTCATGTAGTCTGTGACGTCTCGGGCGGATTGCCTGAACTGGCAGCAGCGTTTGAATGCATTGCGTCCTTCAACGGAAAATCAACTGAGGATGCCGGTCTCAAACTCTTCGGGCTTGAGTGGTTGGAGAAGTTGGATTATTCACTCCAACTCACAGCAATAATCTCAACAATAAACCCGTTGTTCAGGCTCATAGTTTTAGATTTAACTAGCAGTCGCGATAAAGAAAGCTTATTGAAAATTTATAGAAACGTCACCACCAAATGTCTACGACTGAGCCTTGTGTTACACATGCAGTGTCGAACAAATTGCTTCTTTGGTCGCTCTCTGATTGGTCGTAACTGACCTTGAGAACTTACTTGTCTTGCACTTTATTGGCTACAATTCCGGACCTTCTTGGCCGCCTGTGCATGCCTTTAAATCAATGAGACGTGGTGCGTTGACACGTGATCTGTGTCACTACTCCGGCCTCCGGCCGTGTGTATCTGCCACTGTAGTGTTGTGTAATCGGTTTCAGGTCTTATTGCCTTGTCACTGCACTGAAGTTCACGCTTAACTGCATCTTCAATCTGGATCCCAGCTCGTGTTCCATCCTAAACGTTCGATAACATACACGAATGTACTACTGACACAACGGCAGTTAACAAAGATTAGAAAGTGCAGCAGCCAATAAGCTCATAAACTGTTCATCATGTGTGGCTTAGCCGTGTTGATGAACAAAATTGAAAACTTAATCAGCATTTGTCCATTGCCTCTACCATTTAGTCTGTTCACAAGTCTCAACGACAGAAAATATTTTACTAAGTTGGATCAGTTTGACGCTTATTGAAAATTGAAATAGATTGGGAGTCGAGGCGGCTTTTACCTATCACTATCCACTGTGATTTTTCTTAGCTATAACTATCTCTCATTTAATATTAAGACACTCCCGGGGGGTTTTCAGCTGCTAGTGAATACAGTGCTAATTAGGGCTTTCAGGTGCTACTGTATACCAAAATGAGATATTGGTAGTCGGTCAGACACCGGAGGAATTTTTTGGCAGACTGGATCGCATGCCGCAGAAAATGGAGAGGTACTGATTTCCATTACTTCCAAATAAGTGTGTTTATTTTCAGTTGATTCAGTAGTTAGCAATTGCGGTCTATCAGAAGGCTGGGATACCAGCATGCTAACATCGGTACGATTCAGAATTTGATATCGCTCATTACCCTAAAATTCTCCAGATCTTTTTTGAATACGAGGTTTCCACACTCTTTTCCTATGTGCAACTTGTGATATTTACACACCACTCAATGAACTGGTTGACGGAACACGTGGAACTTAAAAAGCATCTTTTAGCCGTAGTGAAAACACTATAAACATGAAGAGATCCCAGCAAGATGTGGCTCAGCACAAACCTGAATAGTTAACAAATAGAGAAGGAGAAAAATACTTGTTTTCGACTTGTATTTTGGGACAATCACCAGACAGCTGTTGATAATACATTCTTCAATAAGAGAAAACAAATCGCCTATCATATTTGGGCGTAATAAACAATATAGAGTGTTAACAAATTAGGTTTGACAGTTCTACTGGGTGTTGAACGTCACTTATAGCATTAGCATAGGTTAGCAGAAATATGCCCATGGGTACGGGCGTGCCGCTCTGTAATGCTTGAAAGTTCGGATATTGAGTTTACTTAAAAATCGTACTTGAGTTCGAAATCCCACGTATGCAATAAGAAGACCACGGGGTGGTTCCAGTGTACACTTCTCACTGATGTTATAAGAATAGGAATTTATTGAATTATATCAGTATCAAAATTATCAGTCTATCGCTGGTTGGCATCAAAAATGCGTGCATTGATAGAAGCTGTAAACTGACTGGTCTAATACAAAATAAAACTTAACGAATCACAAAGGCTATATGGGCAAAATTTTTGTTGAGTACTACGTATATTACAAAGGAATTCGATTGATGCGTTGATAACACGATAGATGATGAATTGAATAGGCTTTTGCCGCAGGTATACACAAAATAAAAGAATAGTGGGGAAAGAATTGCGCTCCGGAAAGTAACCAAATCTGTGCGAGTGAGGAGGACGGTTGCCTACTGTCGCGGAAGAACCCAATTCCCCGAAAATACCGTTTTCATTTGCCTTTGGAAAGGTCTGTTTCATTCTGCTCGAAGTGACCTTCATTGTCGGCACGATCATATACCACTTCACCCTTCGCGTGCGCTCTCAGCCTTTGTGCCAATTTCTGGCACCCAGCCTACACACTTTGCCCCTCACGAGCGTTCTCATTCTTGTGGTAACTCCTGGCACCCCACCCATATGCTCATCCTTTAACTGAGACATCACACTACTGTCTGGATCTTTGTCTGGTCCATTTCTGTGCTTTGTTTTCTGATTGGTCACAAACCCTTTAAATGTAGTCTAGTTTGTGACCGTGCTGTTTTCGGATTGAGTGACATGAAGTGGTTCTGTCCGGAGGCCAGTCTTTTCTCTGTGTTCGTTCTTTAACTTCTGGTGGTTGGTTTGGTCGGGAAGATGTGTGTGAGCCGCGCATACTCCGTAGTCAGTTGTTCATTACCGTTGATCATCGTTCCGTTATCTACCGTTTCATTAACCGTTATTCTGTTGTCTGTTTACGCGCTCGTAGGCCATACACAACCTAGAACACCTACCTAAGCGTGCAAACTAGGAAAGACTGGACGAGCAATCGGTGTACTAGATTATGAGATGTAGGTGAATACCGTAGCCTCCGCGAGGAACAGACAGCAATTCTCCATTAGTATAGTCTATGGTGTCACTGTAATCAAGGACACAGAATCGGACGGCCTCACAGTCATTAATTTGCGACAACACAGTTGAATGTACAAGACAGAAAAATGCATCAACGATAAAGTTATGCGAATTTTCAGTCCGACATTCGAGATGTCGTGTTCCTTCTGTGACATAAACAATCAGAACACTTAAGAAATTATCGGTCACCTACTCTAACGTTATTCAGCCCTCGCCATTTCCATGTTCTACTTTTTTCTTCTTCTTCTTTCTCTCTTTCTCCGGCTTTTTGACTTTCTATGTACCTTCGGATGATAATAGTTTTTCAGTGAGAAGATAACTGAGGAAAGCCACTGGAGCTAGTTTACACGGTGAGTATTACAACTTTTTCGTAACGTTGTGTTATTTTCAATCCACCTAGTAATCACTGGTAGGCATTCGTGCTTTTAACCTCTGTACTGGCAGACAGGTTGATAAGCGAGCTATTTTTGTGACTTCACCATCGGACCTGAAAACTGATGCATGCTGTTTGTCGGAAGCGAGAATTTATGATTCTGGCACTGATATTCACATGAATTCACTTCTAGATAACTTTCGATTCGATCGCTTCTCCCGCAAAGTCTCTGGTGAAGCCGAAGCAGAATCTCATGATCAAACTAGGGTAGAAATCGCATTAAGTTTCAAAGTGGAACAGTGATTCCTTGATTGGATCCGAGTGAACAGTTGCTTGTTCGCTTTTGGACACAGCACTTTGATCGAGGTTTGTTGGTATAAATCCGAAAGGTGTTGTTTATCGACTTTCTCGTTGTACATTCCGACAGATATTAGTTTAGATGATACCTCGTCGACCTTCCGGGGCAGACCTAACATACAGACATCATGCCTACCGACAATTTGAATGCTGTACAGATGTGCAGCAGTTGGATTGTTTGTTTGTATCTGGGCACAGCCAATTGACAGTGGTGAAAGACGGCTGCACTTACGAGCATCTCACTGTCCTTCATATTTCGGGCACTACATTTCAGCACAGAAAATGGCGCTGTATATCACGGAGACAACCATGTGAATCTCAGCCGTGATCATAAATTTACCGTACAACAGTCAGGCACAGATGATACCACTAGGTTAACGGCTGTCATACAATTTGGAACAACCACTTGGACTCAAATCATGCTGTATTTCCCGCTCGTCCCTTTTTGTCATTTGCTCAGAAGTAATGCAGTGAAGTTGAGCGATCGTAATATGCTACTCATACCACCGCTATTCAGTAGTAGGACCGGAGCACATATTTTGACATCGTACAAGCCGCAGGAAAAATGCAGGAAGGAACATCAGAGTGCAGCATCGCTCATAGTGGTCCCTGCTACTTAAAGGAACTGAGCATTGACTTCTGTGGCAACCAAAAAAATCTGGGTCCGAATCCCGCGTTCAAATGAGTGGTTTTGTTTCTGGTCTTGCATAAATGCTTAACCCCTGTGTTGGTTTGTCGAATAAACAACCCTTGTGCCATCCGCATTCTTGGATCACATCAGTAATATATTCGTAAATGCAGGACATGTAACTGACATTCATGCGAGAAGATTGTTAAGAACGTTTATCAAGAAACAGTGCCGAACAAACTACACAGTTCCAGACAGGTGAGAGAACCTAACGGACACTAGGAACTAATCGCAGCAGCTATGGAGGCTTGTTGTGAAATTGTGCGTTCCGAAGGGGCTGTGCAGTTGCAATGGAACTGGATTTCTCTTAAGCCGATAAACCTCAGGAACACTCCTCGTTTGATTCCGCCTAACTCTGAATTTGATAACGACTGCCGAGAACTTAAACGCAAGCTGTCTGGAAGCTTGCAGAAAACCGTGAAAAGTATTCGGTCAAACAATTGATAGGTACTGAACTAACCTTTTTCGGGTAGAGTAATAATCTGTTTTTCCTGATTGATGTTTATGTTGCCCGTCAGGTCGGTGTAACTGAAGCCGTAGTTGAAACAGATTGTCGACTGATCACCAGTCAGTGGCCTCAAACTGACAGGTGGGCTGAACATTTTGAGGAACCGTTTAGATAGCATCAGTTAGAACACATTGATAACGGGACCCGAATGTTCCGTTACTGCGTTCCAGACGTCCCTCGGTCGAAGTCAGTGTCTGTCCTGCAGCTTCAATTAGTAAAACGTGACAGGGCTCCCGTCCATACTTGTTCTCCACTTATGCTTTCAAAGATGGTGAAGAGAGGCTGATATCGGAAATGGCAAAACGTCTTCACACGGGTTGGTAACCTGAAGACACACCTCGTGATTAGTGCTTATCAGCAGTAGTTTCCTATTCCATAGAATGGGTCTGAACGCTATATGGAAGCCATGGAGGCATCAAGCTAGCATCCTCTGCAGCATTATTTTATGTCAACTTACTAAACCTAGGGAAGGTCAGATTTACAAAGAGCATGCAGGCTTCCGATTCTACCAAAAGAACACTAATCAAATGTTTGTCTTGCAGGAGACTTTGGGGCGTCGGTACTCTTACAGAAGGCTGACGGCGATAAACGTTTTGGACCAAAACACTACTTTCGATTTGGTTTTTCGTAACGTCTTCGGGGATTACCTTCTTTGCAAAGGAGTTGAAGAACAAACCGTGAATTTTTTTTAAAGAACATTTGATACTCATTCTCCAATGAGAGGAAGAAGTTATGATAAATTGTCTCTGATTTTCGTCACTCCAAGTGGTTTTCTTCCATAACTACCGATTCCTTCCTTCCCATTCAATTCTGTGACGGACAATATTCTGGATTGTGGGCTTCAGAAATCTGACCTCGGCAATGACTTTCTTCCCGGCACATGGAGTTTGGGGATGCTATCGTCCCGCCCAACCGCTCTGTCGAAAACATGTGGCTCATGGTTGCCAAGATGACGGACCGGGCTGTTTTGTTTGAAATTCGCTTCGCATCTTCAAAGTGCAAGATGTTACTTCGACATTTGGGTACCCTCACCTTAACATCCTTCATTGCTGACACCCTTTCAGCCTGTAAACATTTTTGCATACCTGAATAGCACTGCCCCTCCAACATGTAAACTAACGGATGAGATATGGGCAGGGATAATAAGGTGTGTTACCCTGTCCAGTTTGCATCATCTGTGACGAATAAGTGACGTCCGGTAGTTGTTGAATGAAAGGATATATAATGCTTGTGCGCGTACACTTTCGTTCTACGGATCCGAAAAATGGACTGAAAGTTTCAACCGGCTCGATACAGT
>JTDE01015026.1:0-10369 GCA_014338405.1 Paragonimus skrjabini miyazakii | reverse complement strand
TCGTTCCCTTATTGATGGGTTGTTGCCTGCTGGAAGGACTGTACACAGTACAGCAGATGCTCTTTCCAATTTATCGGTAAAGATGCAGGGTTGTGAGATAGCCCTGAACTCCTTAACCAACTTGGAGAGAACTGTGAAATCGCTACCAGTTAACATGCAATACAAATGGGCAGAGTTCGTGGACCATGCACTGGCGTTTGGTCAGGAGCCTACTTTTGAACAACTTCGTAAATTTATTTCACGGAATGCTCGAACTGCTCGTTGTAGGTTCGGTCAGGTTGCCTACGACAGTGACCACAAAATCATCAAATCCGCTGCGACGTATGGCCCAGACGAGTTGGATACATCGAGAGATGCCAGCAGACAGGCGAGGGCCTCAACTTATGCAGCAACTAAACAGTGTTTATCGCCCCGTGCAGATAGCTGTCCCTTGTGTAAGCAGATTCATGAGCTAGAACGCTGCCCTGATTTCTGTTCAACGAATGTCGAGCAGAGATGGGATACCGTTCGACGAAAAGGCGGATGTTTTATCTGCCTTAAGCCCTCCCACGTAGCTATCTACTGCAAGCGTAGGTTGAGGTGCACTATAGATGGATGTAGTGGTTGGCATGATGGCTTGCTACACATGAAACCCAATGACCTAGGGTTGGTTACCTCTGTGCATCAAGGTTTTTGCAGTGCAACCATTTGTTCAGGCAAGCAGGAACGCTTAGGAGTCATCCCGGTACAAGTGGTGGTCCCCTCTGAAACCCTTACTACCTACGCATTTGTGGACAACGGGTCAGATACCACCTTAGTAGAGAAAAACTTCCTAGATCGTCTAGATATCTCGGGTACCACTTCGGCCCTACCCATTACGACGATCAGCGACACTAAAACAACACGTTGTACGATCGCCAAGCTGAATCTGAAGTCCTTAGACAGAGATGAGACGGTTACCATCGATAACGCTTACTCCGCTGAGGACTTGCCTATGAGATCTACTTATTCCATCCAGAGAGAAGCCAGTAAGTGGGCACACTTGCTGGACGTTACCTTCAATGAAATTGAGGACGATGAGTTAACTATTTTCCTCGGTTGTGACGTGCCCGAGGCGGACTGGGTCCTAGACCAAAGGCTGGGGGGACGTAGACAGCCGTACGGAGTGAGGACCCTATTTGGTTGGATGTTGTGCGGACCTTTGTCCAGTGAATGTCAGGTTAAAGCGTCCGTCAACTGGCTATCGCAGGATGTTCCTACGTTAGTAGATCAGAGTCGTGCCTTTTATGATACTGAGTTCACTGATGTGTCACGAATGATCTCACACTCTCCCGAGAGGTTTCGGTGACCTTATCACTAGTACAGTCGTTTACGCTGGACGCAAACGGGCCTTATGAAATGCTCCCTCCTCGGAAGTATGAGCACCTCACTTCTCCTGACAACTACAAAATGGTTCAGAAACGTTTGTCATACTTGAAGAGGTTTAACTCTAATGCAGATGCGTTCTCACAGTATGCGAACGTAATACAGCATCACACTGAACGTGGGTATGTTGAAAGAGTTCCCCAAGCTCACGATTCAAGCTACCAGCACCGGTGATACCCGCCACATCATCCTGTATTAAACCCTAAGAGACCAGAAAAGCTCAAAACAGCCTTTAACTGCGCGGCTAAATACCAGGGACTGTCCCTGAATGACAGGCTGTATCAGGGCCCTGATTTGACTACAAATTTGGTGGGTGTATTACTACGATTCTGCACGGAGAAAATGACAGTGTCAGCGGATATCGCTGAGATGTTTCTGCAAGTACATATCCTCGTTCGTGACCAAGGTATGCTCCGTTTTCTGTGGTAGCTCGAACGTGACCTTGTGAGATCCGAAGAAAATCCGGCGAACTTAGCCTCGCGTGGTTTGACGGGTGGCTTAATAAGAGGCAAGTGGCTGATAAGTCCAGATTTATTGAGTCGATCTTGCAGGTCATGGCATCCGAAGCCTAACTCTCTCGTTGGGCCCAACGACATTGAACTGAAGAAGACACCGGCTCATGTCAAATTTGTCGTTGAAGCAAACGGTCTGCATAACCTTATAATTCGATATTCAAGTTAGTCTCGATGGCTTAGAGCCATGGTGTGGCTTACCCGATTCAAGTACTACATTATGGAAATCCATGGCGGGCGCTCGGAACTGATTTTGAAAACCGGCCCCCTGAGTTTAAGGGAAATCAAAGCGGCAAAAGTAGACTTGATCAGATCAGGGCAGTCAGAATGCCTCCCTGAGGAAATCGCTTTGCTGTCTGGCTGTGATAGCCTCCCTGTTCTCTCTCAAAGGAGCTCCTTGAAGAACTTGTCCTCCGTTATGATTGAAGGAGTTATACGTGTAGGAGGTCGATTGTCGCTATCGACTTACAGTTTCGAGATCATAATTTTGCCTAAACGCCATCACACCGTCGACCTCATTATATGATATCATCACGAGGTCGAAGGCCAGTCCGGAAGGTCTCATGTGCTGTGTTCGTTAAGGATACACTTCTGGATCATACAGGGTGGTGCGGCGGTTAAGCGAGTCATTGGATCCTGCCTAGCCTGCCGTCGCCGTGGTATCTTAGTCGGTAAGCAGCTAATGGCCCCTCTACGATCTGTTAGGGTAAACCCAGCGTGGCACCTGTTCACGAAAGTTGGGTTAGATTATTCTGGACCCTCTTGTGTGAAGAGGGGCAGGACTTCCGAAAAAAAGATACGGATGTATATTCACGTGCCTGCAGTCCCGAGCGGTGCACATCGAAGTGGCTCACACGTTGGATACCGACTCATTTATTATGGCCCTGACACAATTAATCGGACGCAGAGGTAGGCATGAGGCAATTTTTTCTGATAACGGTGCCAATTTTGTAGCCGCTGACAAAGAGCTTAGAGGCTGGATCCGCAACTTAGGTAGCGGGTCCGTCAATGACAAGCTCTTACAAAAGGGAATTCAGTGGCACTTCAACCCACCTAATGCTAATCATCGGGGTGGAATATGGGAGCGATTGATTCGATCTGTCAGATGTACTTTGAGCGCTATCTGCCGAGAGCAACGAACCGATGACGAAACCCTTCTAACTTCATTGGCTGAAGTAGAACGTATATTAAACAACAGACCATTGGTTCCTGTCGCCGCAGACGGTACTGACAACATCGCTCTAACTCCGAATGACTTATTTCTCTCGAAGAGCAATACAGGGTTGGCCCCAGAATGCAATCTGGTAGACAGGTACACTAGGTGTTGGAGACAAGCGAATCACATGGTAACTACCTTTTGGAAAAGGTGGTCTCGAGAGTATGTGTCATCGTTGCAAGTGCGCCAGAGGTGGTTGTCAAGGCATCGAAATTTCCAGGTGGGTGACGTTGTTCTTGTTGTATCCGATGGACTGACTAGAGACCAGTGGCCTATGGGCCTAGTTACGAAGTGTGAAGTAGACGCTGACAAACTAGTGTGTACTGTAGAGGTTCGCACGAAGACAGGCTTATTGAAGAGAGACGTGGGGCGCCTTTGTTTGGTAGAGGGGCATGACTGTTAGACACTATGGTTCGCGAGGTCTCCAACGTGTCGTGTGGATAGTTATATTAAGTATAGGTAGTTAGTGAGCCAGAAATGTACAGTACTACCAGCGGACTGTCAGATGCAGGCGAATTTTGGCGGGCGCTGTAAATTTGTTTATCCACGAACTGAGAAAATTCGTCCCCACCGTTTGCATTCCTTATTTTCCCCCACTAACTTGACACTTGTTCCCACTACCTCACCCACCCCGTTTTGTTTTATTGAACTAACGTGTCGTTAAATGTCCTTGGCGCGAGTGGCCATTCTTGACCTGGTCTGCTGGCGTGACGGTTCACCCTTGACCTTGTTGGTCCCGTTGAGAAACTATTGATTTTGCTGGACGAGACTATCGTCGCGAACGATTTAGGTTTGCCGTTTGTAATTATTGATGCATTTCTTTAATGGTACCGTAGAAAATGTTGGATCCAATCTTGTTCTCATTTTCTGGATCCGTTTTTGGGCTACGCGTAACTCAACGATCAGACGTGAATCGTTACATACCCCATTCGATATATATAGATATACACATATATATACGTGTATATATACATAAATTTATACACAATTATTGTGTATATAACACTTATATATACATATATATATACACATACACATATGTCTATCTACATCTTTCCATATATATATATATGGCAAATGAGGTATATATATGTACGTATAGTCACAACTATATATATATAATCATATAGAAGCAAGCCTATCTCTAGATACATATAATCTGTATATAGAAATATATATACGTTTATATATACCTTGTTTACTATATATATAAATATATATGATATATACATGAATAAATACGGATATATATGTTTCACTTGTATGCGAATGCGTTCCTTTACATTCGGAAAGCTTTGGAACATGCATATACTATCAGTATACACATATATATTCATCTACCAACGTGAATTCCCCCATCTTGATCCAGTAGAATGAATTGCCCAATTAGAAAATTGCACTTCAAGGTCATACTATGTATTGTAACAGTCAAGCCAGACGTTCTGGCTGCGTGTACCCGTTACACTCGTAAACCAGCTTTGAGCAAGTTGGAGACATCGAGGGACAGCGTTCTTCTGAAGTGAGGGTTTCAACGATTGCCCTGTGAAAGGATACCATAGAAACAAGCGTGAGCCAAAAGCCAAGTAAGACATGCACACGACTTACACAATCGAAAACAAAAGTATCGCCAACATGGCAGCACGGTGCGTTATAGTATTTCTAAGTGTAACGTGCGATTGAATCCAGCAAGCGCGCACAGGTTGAATTTTTATTGTGTAACGCACCGTGCTGCGATGAAAACTATGCGCAGGCGGTGAAATCTGTCGTAAAACACCGAATTTATAAGAGATCCCTGAATATCTGGCAATATTTCGGTGGTCTCGCTCACGACCAATGATGATGAGCGTTGAAAGGTTTGTTTTAACCGACCGTTAATGGGTTTGTCCTTCATTTCGCGCGAAGATTGAAAATAATGATGGTGGGTGTTGTGATTGCACTTATGCCTTCTCATGTGAAGTTTCTGTTTATGTTCGATTAATAGTTAGTCGTCCTATTTAAATAGGTGATTTATTGTTTATACATTTGAGTTGAGGTAATGGATTTTCTACAGGGATTCAGAGATCTATTCGAGGATCGGGAATTTTCTAGCTTCCAGGGATGCCGAAGTTCGTTTGGAGAAGTGAATGAAGGACTACAGTGATTTGTACGTGCTTGGTTCGAGTAAGAAATCAAGCAATGCACGCTTGAAGTATGATAATGTGAGTGGATTACGACGTGCTTAGTGAGTTGAGTCCACCTACTTTCAATTGCTCAGTTCTCGTGATACATGCTGTCAATCAAGTTTTAACGTCGCTTGGAGGAAAACGATGTTGGTTGTTAGCTCTTTTACGTTCGAGCATAACCAAGAACTAACTGCCTTTCTGTACGACTCACAGCCAACAAATCTTCGGCTCACTGCTAGTGAAGTGAGCAACTCGAGGCACTTGTTTGAGTACAATACTCCAACTGCGGAGTTGAAGCAATATGCTGCGGATGTTTATGGCAAGTATATAATGACAATAGATATTTGCAGTATCCGTCATCGTTTAAAGCCTCCGACAATAAGTAAGTTGGTTTGTTGCCGAAAACCTACCCCAAATTGTCGATCACGTAGAGAAAAACGACGTATTGCGTGTCATCAAAGATGATGGTAATAGATACACGCACATATGCTCCGCGTGGAAGTAGCAAGTACGGTTGTTCAGACGTTTTCCCGATGTGGTCAACATCGATGTCACGCATGGAAGCAACCGCCACAAGTGGGTCCTCTATCAGTTCACATTTGCGGTTATAGCTTGAAGCTTTATCACTTTCTTGTCACAGACGGATTGAGCATTGGAAGATCCGTGATGTATGGTTATGTTCGGAGTAAAAAGTACGCTTCCCTCCGTCGTGTGTTTGAAATATTTCGTGATGTGATAGGGGAACTCATACATGTGAGAACGTTTGTGATGGATAAAATGGCGGGGCAAATGCGAGCAGCACGAGGCGTGTTTGGATGGGACATAATGCTGTGTTATTTCCATGTTCGAGATGCCGTGAGGAGACACGTAAGTTGGTGATGTTAACCCTGTAATCTCCATTTAGAGAAACTCGTTTAGTAGTCGCTATATGTTTCATCGTATGGCAGCTGTAGATAACTTAGAAGAGTGAGTGAAAACTTGTCCATTTATGTTTAAGATTCAACCAAGATGTTGCGTTGATCAAACGCACAGACCCGAAGTTTATGAACAACCTAATGTGTAATTGGCTTTATATAAAGCCTAAGTGGGCCATCCATGCACAATCAGACATTGTTCACTTCGGTAACCGAACAAACAACCGTCTGGAGAATGCCAATTGGTGACTTAAGAAGTGCACTCATCCACGGGATCATTTAGCCACGGCCATTAGTAAAATTTGGCCCCACAGCGAGTGGCCAATGCGGGAGTTTGAGATGCAGTGCCCGCCGTGAGGTGGTTAACGTCGACTTGTACGTCAAAAATATACTGTCTCGGCTGACGATGTTTGCCAGTAAATTAGTGTTGAAGCATCTCAGTAATCGTGCTCCTCTACTGCGTTGTGAACGACAAGACGAGTTGAAGATGACCGCATCCTATGTAATATCCATTTTTAGTTTCGGGTGAGCCATGAGGGTGCACAGTACACCGTGGACATCAGTGATTGCACGTGTGAGTGCAACTTCTACCGGTCCATGTGGTTGCCACGCATTCACATGCTGTCCGTCTTCAAAAAGGATTTCTATCCATACAGTGAATTTGTGTTAACGTAAACCGCATTTGTTCTAGGCCGCTTCCTAATCTATCGACGGTGGCTGGCAGAATACAGTTTGCCTAAAAGCAGCATGTTTCGCCGAGAGGTAACTATTGCTGTTACCAATCCATTTCCACCGGATTCCAAAATGCTGCATCACGGGTTAGCAAAGCTGCTAGATGTTAATCTCAGGACTGGTAGCCGTATTTTCAAGGCCACTATAGCTTTCATGCACCAGTACGTCGCGAAGGCTAAGGCGGCATTACTACAGACGGACTCCCCCCTTGTTCCATCTTGCAGTACGAAGCAACCAAGATGGAAGGAGAATGTTAACATGGAGGTGCCCTGTTGACATTGTGGTGAACCTGTCAACATGAATGGTTAACGATACGATAGTGACCGACTAATTTTTCACTCAGAATGTATAAACAATGCTGATTTATCGCGCTGCCCCTTCTGCACTGGACAACTGCAACCCCCTCACCAGGTACGTGGTTATTTCACGAACTATTCGGTATTAGTTGGATCCACCTCAAACAATCTATTGCCTCCGCTTTTTCGATCGAAAAAGATACCCCGCCCAGCACCCGTAACTACTGATGATGAGTTCCATGTTGTGTATCCGCGCAAACAAGACCAAGTGGAAGTAATGCCAGCTGATGTCACGGAAGTCATTGGTAGTGGTAAGCAATGCCACACCTCTGAGGTTACCTAACGCTTACTTTTAGACATGCACACACAGCACGAAGAGGACTTCTATTGAAGCAGAACGAAAAGCAATAAGTCTGCAGAAAACCTCTTGGAATGATGCACATAGTGATGTACCTGTAATAAATGAATTTCAAAACTTCCATTTTATTTTCATCTTCCATCGCGTAGTCAGTGCGTCCAACCATAGGTCGTGGCGTTGTGACTATAGTGTGCTCGTAGGCTGACTGTGGAGCATAGACGTCAGTGGGTTAAATTATAGACCTTTGAGGTGCAACGTAATATGTGGTGCATAAAACTTCCTAATTTCACCGAATTCCTGGCTACCGTATTGCCAATTCTGCCTATGCCCGATTAAAGTGAGCAGTAATCATGGTAATCAGACAACACAGAATAAAGCTCTCATTGTGCCCGCAACTCACCTACTGCAGTCGCATCTACTTGCCCACGGTGTCGCTAAATACCTGGTGCTTCCAGTTCCCCATAGTGTTGATTATACAACCTCACATACAAGTCAGCTGCCATCCACAGTTTAGTGGATCACTGAATGCACAATTTATGGTAAAATATTTTACAACTTATATTGTGCACGTTCTTCATTCTTTTGTTGCTAAAATTCTTTAAATTAACCAACGCCTAAATTTCACCTAACTCGCCAACACATTTTTTCATCGAAACATCGCAATTACTTAACGTCCCTAATAAAAATGTTTGGCACATTAAAACAAACTTGTTTCTAAAATACTCCGTCAATTTCCATTCAGAAATTACTAAAACACATGTTGACGGTCTACCCAAGAGGGCATTTACCCCCTGCCGATAGGTTCAGCATTTCACAGCTCCTCTCTTGATCGGCTTCAGGATCTCAACAAGCCACTGCGCAACAGCACGATTCGGCGAATTACACATGTCAAGTATCAGTGTAAGTGGTACTTCGTCTTTGTGTATCTTTGGCAGTCCGTACAGCCGCGGGATGCGGATTCCTGTTGGACGGATGAACTCGAATTTATGTGCACTAATGGTGTCAGCCTTTTAACGTGCACATTCTTCATTCTTTTGTTGCTAACACTCCGTAACTTAACCAAAGTCCAAATTTCAGCTACCTCGCCAACGCATTATTTTATCAAAATATCGCAATTCCTTAACGTCCCTGATAAACTTTTTAGCACATTAACACAAACTTACTTCCTAGGGCAAAATGGACACATTTCTTGCTTTCTAAAATACTCCGTCAATTACCATTCAAAATCTATTAAAACTCACATATTAACGGTCTACTCATTTTGTCGCTTACACCCGTGCTTCCGTATTGTTGGCGCCGTTTTGGTTTTCGATTGTTTGAGTCGGTTGTATGTCATACTGGGCCTTTGGCTTTTACTTGTTTCTTGTTGCTTCCTTTTTCAAGACTGTTGTTGAAACCCCTACTTCGGAAGAACGCTGTTCCCCGTTGTCTCCACATTGCTCCAAAGTCGGTCCGTATGTGTACCAACCAGCACAAAATACCCTATGGATGGGTCATTTTTGGGGAAAATTACCCTGAAATTACCCATTGTCCTGTCGTGGTTTATTGAGACCATCAAAGGCAACGTAATTAATAAAGGTAGACCGCAAACGGATTTTTCAAACAGTCTGTCACATGTTCTTCTAGCATTATAGTCTGCTTCTTGCTGCTCATATTGGTTAAATGGTGGTACGAATATATAATGGCCGATGGGCGCCAATTCGAAAGCCGTTTAATAGGTGGGTGGTAGGTTTTCAGCGATCTCAGCAATTTGTTCACGGGTTCGAGGTTGGAGGCCCAAGTCACCCGGATCCAGTCAGTTTGTCCGTTTCGATGTCAGTGGTGTTCTGTTGACCTAAAAGGCAGTCAATAAAAACAGGGTGTAGCACCGCTCTTGGGGTTTTAGGGGAATACCGAGAACAGAGTAAAATATTAATCTAGCAAAGCATAGTAAAATGTTGATCTAATAACTACTCAAGTAAGTGAGAATCTAATAACAATTTGAAGGGGTCCCTAGAGGACTAGCTAACAACCTCCAACGGAAGGTCGTTCCAGTGGTTGATAATCCTATAAGAGAGGGACTGTTGCCTAAGGAAGGTCCGGGGTCGAAGCTTATAGAGTTTCTTGTCGTAATCCCTTTGACTGTTATCAACTGCTGTGGTAAGGAACTGGTGCACGAGTCATGTGCTGAACAAAAAGTGCGTGAGGATTAGGTCGCCGTGGAGTCTTCGAAATTCAAGTGGATAAGGATCGAGAATTTAAAGAGGAGACTCGTAAGAAAAATGCCGTAAGCCAGTGACCATTTTGGTGGCTACTTACTGGACACGCTCGATAGCGAGTATGTTCTTCTTCAAGCCGGTGTATAAGATTGATTTGCGTACTCAAGCAATGGTGTTATATAGACTCCGTAGAGCGATTGAAAAACATGCCTGTCTACTCAAAGAAAGGTTCCTTTATCATCCCAAGAGTCCCAAATCCCTAGTTGGCAGCCATCTGGTGGTGATAAGAAAGGGATAAACTGGTCAACAACCAAATCCCTAGGCCCTTTTCAAGATCAACTTTCGTGATATCCGTTACACTCTGTGCATCATATATCACAAATACGTTCCCCGTGTCTCCTCCAAGCGACATATGTGCACACTTACTGTCGTTTCGAGGGAGACTCCAGTCTTCTGACCAGCCCTTAATGCGGTCGAGGTCAACCTGCAATGCAATGGGATCAGAAGCATTCCAGATTTTTAAATCAGCAGCATAAAGGAGAGAATTACTAGAAATAAGGTCGGGAGGGTCATTGAT
>JTDE01015025.1:0-10375 GCA_014338405.1 Paragonimus skrjabini miyazakii | reverse complement strand
GGTTTATTGCTACGCGTTGCTCAACGTCTTCCCGGAAGATCGTACATCTTGTGAAAACCGTAAGTGAATTGGCCCGACTCCAGTCATCACCGGCTGCTTGCATCCGTTATGCTTCATCGATTCACTGCAGCTGGGGATTCAAACGTTAGGAAAGAATAGGTAGAAGTTCGTTCTGGGCGGCGACATATTGATCAACTTTTTACTGTTCGCCTTTTCTGAGGCTGCCTCATTTGTTCCACCTGCCATCAATTACCCTATTTCCCGACTGTAAGGATACGTTCTAGTCGGTGGATCGATCTACAATTTCAAAAATTCACTTGAACTCAGAGGTGTACCTACCAAGTGTGTAAACATACTGTCTGCGCTTTATTCTCATTCTTCAGCTCAGGTTAAGGTTGACAGCGAACTGTCTAACAGTTTCAACACCATGAACGGCACACGTCAAGGCTGTCAACTTTCATAATTTCGTCTAATTTGTCATAAACTGAATAATAGAGGACAGTGTACGCTGCCCACAAAATGTCGGCATGGATCTGCATGGTGCAAAACTAATCTTGATTATGCTGACGACAATGTGTTGCTGGTTACCCGTTTTCAAGCAACACAAACAATGCTCTGTTAAACACTTTGGGGTGCGCCTCGTAGCCTTAGCTGAGAACGATGTTGTGTTTTATATAGCCCGGTGATAGTCAGCGTCTTCGACGTAATTTTTTGATCCAAATGCGTAACTCCCATCACTCACCATTTTCGGCCGGGGCAAACTATCCTGAACGGTATCAAGCCAGTCGGATTATCAGGTATTAACAAGTGTTGTCTCTGGAGTGGTTGGGCGACTCACCCAGTGGATAGTTACTTCAGTACATCATGTCAAGTGAAAACGGAAGTGTGTACAAGTAGTTCAAACTGAGGATTATACATTTTCTGGAAATTCAGTGGAGCGGTATGCCCCTCCAATCAGGTACCGAAGCCACCGAACTTAAAGCAATAGGCGAACTCAACAATTCTCCACCCAGACAAATAATCAATAAATAGAGTGGTTAGCCAAAGTGAGATACGATTATCCCCGGAAAGGACAACTTCCAGAATTAGCACACTGTCTTCGTGGACGTGGGTCTTCTAAAAATAGAGAATATTTCTTTACTTGAGAACAATTTCAAATGACCGCCACACAGCGAGTCAAACAGTTTGCCTTGTCACAATCATAAAACAAACAGACGTTCATGATTGATACTACATTCTCATCGAGATTGTTCCTCACTTGGCAAAGCATTACAGACTATCCAAATGAAAATGCGTTATCAAGGACATCAGCTATATATATATATTTGTCAACTCATATGCAATAAAGACGCCCGGCTGAGCGCAAACAATGGAGTTAGATTCAAACGCCACATATACGTGATTATATGGTAAAGACGAACATCCGTTATCCAAAATCTGTTCCATTAAAGAAAATGAAGTTACGCTTGGCAATATAACTGCAAACGTAGCATACAACAAGATGTATTACACAACACGCAGCGGTGCCAGAATAAACAAAAAGGATAAATGTGCAAAGGTATAACAGAGTTACGTTTAAATGCAACAGTCCTCTGTGCTTGTCTTACTGTCCGTTGACTCAGGGTCCCGTGCACGACATTGATGTAGCGGTCTGAAAGGTGAACAAAACTGACATGTAATCATTACCACTTCAATTTCAATTCATGCGCGTTAACTAATTCCGATCGCTCGTTATACAACCCACCGTTCGTTGTGCACCGTCCTCGGTGCTCCAAACCCTCTACAAGCCGGCTGGTGCTCCCGCTGCCAGGGGACAGTGTGTCTGTAGGCCCTCTGCCAACCTAATTGGAGTTCCTCTTTTTTACAATTATTTTTATCTGGACGAGATTTTTCGACCCTGATTTTTTTAAAATCCCAATACCTCTATTTTATCACAGCACTTGTTTTTTATCACATCACCGCTTTTATTCTGGCTCTTCCTTTTTTCATCCTGGCAGGGTCGCCAAAATGTAACGTTCAAACCGACCGTCTCTACTCTGGTTGTCCGTTACGCCTGCGGAACAACTTTATGGCAGGGTGGAGACACCGGGGGACGCCGTTCTTCCGACGCGGGGGGTTCCAGCAGCAATCCTGTAAAAGGACATGACAAGAAACAAGCATGAGCCAAAGGCCCAGTAAGCCATGCACACAACTTACTCGAACGAAAAGTAAAACGGCGTCAGCACAGCAACACACCCTGTTACGCAGTTCAAATTCAGCCTGTGCGTGCTTGCTAGTTTCGGACGCACGTTACACATCTTGTTGCAGATTTTATCTAAAAACTAAGCATCGCATCAATTTTTGTTCCAAGGTCATGGTAGATATAAAACTAAACATCATGCCACAGATACTGTTACTAGGTGGAAATAAATGAACACATTCTGGCGTTAGTTATCCAGTCGCTACTCTGCACTTCCAAAACTACTTAGACTCATGCTAATGTAGGTTGTAAGTCGTAGTGACAAAACAGCTGAGTCCACAAGGAAATCTTTTTTATTTGTCTACTCGCCAAACGAAAAATACAAGTTAAGGCGTTGAGAAGCGGACTAACTCTAGCGTCAATCATCTGTAATAGGCTTATGTTCAAAGGATAACATGAATGGAAGCGATGGTACTAATAAGGCGACTCCCATGTGGCGGGGAGTTTAGGAATTCAAAACATCTAAGGTGACTTCATTACAAGCATCATACCATTTCTCGATTATTAGATATTAACGGCACTAGAAAAATGTGTAATTAAATGTATGAAGATCAGGTAAGCCAGTGAAGTTTACTGCGCTGCCAACCAATGAACCGACAACTGGGTAGAAATGTAATAATATCTCAAGACTGTTCGATTTTCGAATATTGCGCGACCTATTCACTGTACAAAACTTGTCAGTGCCCTGACGTTTACGAACAAGAATGAAGTATATTTTTACGTAGCAAATTGGAACGTGTACAATGGCCATGTAGTCCATGACGAGCGCAACGATCCACGCCTGATCGTTGAGTTTCGCGTAGGCCGGCAATTTGTCCTCGAATCTATTACGAGCTCAGACCCAAATACTTCTACGGCGTTACTAAAGAAATGCATGAGTAACTACGCTTGTTATTACAAGCGTCACTCGCTCATGTCGATAGTCTCGCCCAACAATATCAGTGGCATCCGAACGGGACCAGCAAGGGGAATCATCAAACGGGTAGGCCGGTGAGGATTGATTACTTGCATCGCAGACGATTTATATCAATCTCGTTCGGTAGAACAAAAATATGGAAGTGGTGTATAAGGATTATTGAACAGAATAGGGAATGCAAATAGGGGAGACTAATTTTACCTATCCGAGGGACATCAAGCTCACAACGCCTTCCAAAATGTCTCTGATGAGTCAGTAATACTGCCGCGCGATTCTCACTCTCTACATACCAATGCTGAATATTATTATCCACACCACACACGGTGGATGCCACAGAAACCAGGGTGTCTAGCAGTCATGCTTTTCTGACAATCATGGTCCTTTCATGCATTCCCTCAACAAGCCTGTCTTCGTACGAACCTCTGCGGTAGGGATCAATTGGTCAGCGCCTAAGATAAATTTTGTTACTACACCCAGGGACCAATGGTTTATAGCCAACGCATCGAGCACAACGAGGATAACGTCATCAATATATAAATATTGCTTCTTTGTCAGCCACTCTTGGCTGACCTATACTAATGACACATCCTCTTATCAACACCTTCTTTGAAAAGTAGTCACCGTTTGGTTTGCTTGCATCTGCCAGCTATTTTAGCTAGCAGTCAGTGTCATGTTATAGAAAGCGTTCTGGAAGTTATAAAAATAAAACACCAAAGATTTCGCCATTAGTTAATGCATATGACGTCGGCTAAATATCGAAATAAACTGGTTAACATGAGGGAGGAAAAGTTCAGTGGCCAGCGATCCTGTGGCTTCTCCAAGTATCCGGGCTGCAACCGTGTTTTCCCGCTTGTCTCATCTATACGCACGCTGTTTCGTACGCTTTTTATAAAAGGCTTGATACAAACTCAGTGCCACTTTCTTCATTGGTGTAACAAACTGCACGTTGCGAATGCTTGCTCTTTACCTAACGACTAATCTACTATTCCATTTTTCAAGATCGTTTGACCTAGACCTTTTCTAGCATTGTTTAACGCACCCGAAATTTCCACGCACTTTTCGCTTGTCGCCCTTTTGATTGCAGCCGAGTAGGCTGTAGCCCATCTGGCGTTTTTATCTTTCTGCTCTTGGTTGCCGCCGTTGCTGCCATACTAAGCTAGGGTCAACTCCTTATCATATTTCCATACATTATTGGAAATATACGATTTGTTTCCAAACCCCTCTGCGTTCTTTAGTTTGCTGTTTGTTGGGACTACGTTCCGGTTGTTCTTTAGAAGGGACGTTCAAACTTGTTAGTGGGCGAGGGTCTAGCGCATGATCACTTGCCCATTATGCAGGAAACGCTAAAAGCTGGTGAAAAAAGTGAGCAGATAGCTGACAATGGTTACTGAACCGTTGGCTAACGATTCATGTTCACACCGAATTACGCGTAATCTGTTGACCCAAAAATGCTTTTCTCAATGTCCAACGACACAGAAGATAATGCATTTTCAAAGCGGTCAGTCAGAAAGCGCTTGTAAATACTTGAGTTAATAAGGTTCTATATGAATCAGTGTACATGAGAATTAAACCCCTCACCTCGAACGTGAAAAATGCTCAGAAAATGGACAAGTGATGTGTCGTATGACCAATTCGACGACTAGGCACCGCTCAGTAATAGTGGGCGATAAAACCGGATTGAATTCACTCAGACAAATGGTTATTGATTGGATCGGAGCAAGACAACTGTTTGCGCATCAAGAAATAAGAATTGTAAGCTACTGAAGGAGAGATATAGAAGGAAAATGTCTGATTTTGACCTTTAGAACTTTACACGGTTCATACTGAATGAGATCAAGAGAAACGGTTGCGGTGGTTGGCTTAAGAACAAAGATGATTAACGCTGGTTAATTTAATGAAAATAGTGAAACATAGGACCACATTTCAAGACTGATCAAACGAAGCACATCAATCTCAAAAATGATGCAACAGACCTTGACAAAATCAAAAATGACCACTCTTGACTCACCTTTGATCTTATCCTTTGCTGGCTACAACAACCAGTAAAAACTTTCACAGTTCGGAACGCTAATCAGGCTGATTTCAACAACCTGAGAAGCCACATGGGCTCACTTTTTTCTTTTCCGTGGTTCGAAACTACCGTGCGCTTAAAAGCGTAATTGAGAAAGCGGACGACTTATTTGTACCGCACAAACTGTGCACTTTCTCTCATCGGTCAAATCTTCCGCGCAGAATACGTCATCTCCTTGATGACCGTTCCTATTTTTTCGAGAAGCATAAGCTTACGGGAAGCTCGGAGAACCTAAGCGCGTTCCACAGCTGCGTGTAATCGGTAGACCGTGAATATCACTGTCACATTTTAGTTTAAAAAATTTCTAGCCATTGAAGTTTTTGAAATTTTGTTGCGTGTTTCAGTCTCTGAGGTCTTAGAATTCTAATGGCTGGAAAGTTTCGTTTCAATCTTCCGAAGAAGTAGGCAAGGAATGCGTGGTATTTTGGTGGCATAGGGTGTAGTGAGCAGTCGAAACTAGAGAGCACGCACAGATTGAAGTTGAATCGTATAACATCGGGCTGTTGTGTTTTTAACACCGTTCTCGTTTGTGTAAGTTGTGTAAGTTGTGTGACTTACTGGGCCTTTGGTTCATGATGGTTCTTGTTGTTTCCTTTTTCAGAACTATTGCTGGAACTCCCTGCTTCAGAAAAACGCAGTTTCCCGGTGTCTCCACGTTGCCCCAAGGTTGATCCACGACTATAACGGAAAACCAGAGTAGTGGCTGTTGTCCCGTGTGTTCGCTGTTCCAGTGTGTCCCTTATTTGAAGGTTCCTCTCTGCGTTTCACCACGTGAACAGTCAACTGTGAATCTGTATCTGCTTTGGACACTACAAGGGATTAATGGAAAAATAACGAAAAGTTGCATTCTACGTTGTTTTGGAGAAGTGATGGTAGAATATAATGAAAATCGATGTAATAGACGTGGAAACGTATGCTGTTGTTTAACTTTGGACGTAATTAAGCAGGGAAACGTGTTTATATTTCCGACGACTGAACCGCTGTTGAAACGTGAGAACTAAGCTCTTTGTAAAACTGCAAACGTAACGTACACCTAAAAACTTATTTCAACGTAGGACAATGCACAAAAACTGGACAAGCTAGTGGTATTCTCTTGATGATATTCGCCATGCTTTGCCGTTCTTTGCTACAACTGTTATAAACTGTTCCATGGAGTCATGATGTACGCTGGAATGGAGACGAGTTGACCTGCTGAACGAAGGATATCGAGGAACACTTTCGGCTTAAAAGCTCACAACATTTATAACTCCCTGTCCGTTTGTCTTACCTTACAAATTATGTCCAGCTAGATATAAAATAGTCAACAACTTGAAAAAATGAAAAAAAAAACAAATTAAAAATAACTCCAGCATCCTTGTGTTAAGATTGCCAATTAACAACAACGGACTCCAACAGCAGTCATACCGATTATCGAAAAACAATTTCGATAGGGTCGCTTTCAATTAACGGTCAGTGAAAACAAGCAGATATGAGTCCATAACGTAAATTTCGACGATTACAAGTTCTGCACCAGGTACCAAGCTAATAAAAGATTTTTTCAGTAAAATAATTTTCCCATACACAACAGCATTCAAACGTTCCACATTGTTCGAAATAGATCTGGATTGGAAATCCGTGAGCACACCAAACTCGTACAAGAGGGGGTCTTCTCCAGTGCCCGCGAGATCAAAACTTATTATTTAAGCATATGCGACAACTATGGAAATATAAACCCTCTGCTCTTTCTGTGCGACTGCCCGAAAAGAAGGCTTTACATGACTCCCTGGCTTTGGCCGGGTTATTCAAGGAGTGCTACTCAGCATTCTACAACGTCGGACCACCAAAGTGGCAGAAGTTCCGGCAACCACTGGTTCTCGCTGAGTTTTCTGCGCTAAATGTTGAAGAACTTTTACCCAAGGTTACTTCCTACAGTGCAATGGGTCTTGACAAGATCCATACCAGAATTCTCAAAGAAGCAACTGCTATTCTGGCTGTTTAACCAGACATTCCAAATTGGCATTCTCCTTAGTGCATGGAGGGGCAACGGTTACGCCCATATTCAAGGCATGCGACCGGCACCCTTCGGCTAGCTATCGGCCAATCAGCTTTACTAGCAGTTTCTGCATAATAATGGAGCGCCTATTATAGCGTGCCCTCCTCACCCGCTTCTTATCCAACCGTCTTTTTTCTTCTAACCAGCACGGCTTCTTTCCTGACCGGTCATGCACAACAAATTTCGTTTCGATAGTGAGTCTGAGGGAGGCTAACGACAATGGCTACACAGCGTCATATCCTTTTCCATAAGGACCATGTGCATTAATCCTACGCCCTGCCATCCGCAGTAGAGATTATTCTGATTGGCTGAAAATTTCATAGTGCCTATGTACCATAGAGTAATAACCGTTCTAGTCGACGGCAGTTGCTTAATTACATTTACCAGTAAAAAATGTACTGCCGCGAGCACATTTTCACTGTTTTGTTTTTTCACCTCATGCTGGTGCTCGATTCACTAAAGTGGATCAGAGCGCTGGCTAGTAGGGGTCCTCTATCGTCCTCCATCTTCGGATAATTCTAAAGACGAACTATTATTATCGGGACTGAAAGTTTTACCCACTCCGGGATTTTTCCACAGTCTCTTAATGGGCGATTTCAACTTACCCGAAATCAACCTTCCGGCCTGCTCGTACACAGGCACTGAAAATTCTATTTCTGCACAATTTTTCCACACAGTCGGAGCATTAGGTTTTACAGAACACATCCGGTTTTACACGGTGGCGTACTAGCCATAATCCGTCGCGACCGGATTATCCGTTCACTAACGAAGAGTTGATGGTAGACAACCTTACAATCACCTCACCACTCGGGCTAAGTGATCACGCAGTCGTCTTATTTTATTTCATTTGTAGTACGAATCTGGTCAGCTCAACGACAAGCAATTGCAGAAACTTCCGAAAAATGGACGTGGGGAAACGTCTTGGTTACTTGGAAATGTAGTCATGGGCGAACTACACCCCACTTCACTCTGTCGATGATCTCTGTGAGAAGCTTACTGCCATCGTTTCTGCAGCCGTTGGTGAATATACATCAATATCGGGCTCCAAACGGAATAAGTCTCCAAGTCAACCACGCTCTAGTACACTTAAGCTCATTCTGAAGAAGCGGTATGCTTGGACGTGCTATTGATTATGAGGATCCGAAGCTGACCAAAAAACATACGCTGGCCTTCGGAATCAGTGTACCTCGCTAATTCGCCGCGACCGTCTTCATTGGCAACAACATCTTACGGAACGGTTTATCGCTGATCCAAACAGCCTTTTCCGATTTGTTGCATCAACTCGCAAGGCAAAAGCCGGAGTTCCACAACTCTTAGGTACATCAGGCCTTACCAGCTCTGATACGGAGACCGCTGGTGTCCTTGCTGAGTTTTACAACAGCGTTTTTGCGAAGTCGCTATCGATTCCTCAGGTTCGTCCTGACACTGAAACCGATGGCACTTACACTGTGGATACCTCCTCCATAGCGGTGTAGGCTAAACTCAGGTGCCTTAGGGACAGCTCTCCTGGTCTCAACAGTATACCACCTAAGGCCTTGCGAGAAGCGGCGGAACAGTTTGCTGACCCACTTAACCTACCGTTCACTCAATCTGTCTCTCAGGGAGCAGTACCTAGCAGTTGGAAACTCGCAAGCATTACACCCGTTTTCAAGGGTGGTAGGCGAAATTGCCCCAGTGACTACGGACCAACTGCACTGCTGTCAGGCGTTCCAGAGATTTTAGAGGCGCTAGTATACGACTCGCTCCATAAGTATCTCACATCTCACGAGTTCTCCTTCAACGCGCAACACGGATTCCGTAAGGGCCGTTCGTGTACCACAAATCTACTGATAACCACTGACCAATGGACGAAAGTAGTTGATCAGGGTAACCGAATAGACGTCGTATATCTCGACGTTGCTAAGGCATTCGACCGCATGGATCATTCTGTTTTGATCGGCAAGCATTCTCATTATGGGGTGCGAAACAATCTTCTCAAGTGGCATGTGTCGTATCTTGCT
Organism: Paragonimus skrjabini miyazakii; assembly: GCA_014338405.1. Taxonomy (NCBI): domain Eukaryota; kingdom Metazoa; phylum Platyhelminthes; class Trematoda; order Plagiorchiida; family Troglotrematidae; genus Paragonimus; species Paragonimus skrjabini miyazakii. Next base: position 1,117 of record JTDE01015025.1, on the reverse strand, counting down.
AACCGTCTGTACAGAGTGCGCGTTAATGGTGTTTTCTCTACCTGCAGGCCTAGACTCAGTGGAGTACCCCAGGGTTAAATTCTTGGTCCGCTGCTATTTTTGGTGTTCATCAACGGCCTCCCACTCTCAATTACCTCTCCGTTACTACTGTTTGCGGATGGCGTCAAAATTTATCAAGCCGTCAAAACAACCAGTGATTCTATCATCCTACAGAAAGACCTCAACACTCTTTTCAAGTGGTCTCGAGTGAACCGACTCGAATTCAACGCTGGTAAGCGCAAAGTTATGCACATTCGAGGTTCTATGAAAACCACTTATTACCTCGACGGGTATCCGTCTTAGACGGTTCTTATTGAGAAGGACCTAGGATGCACTGTTTCGCACACTCTCTCGAGCTCTGCGAACGCTGAAACAAATGCAAAAAAGGCTAGCGACATCCTGGTGTTACTGAAACGCCTCTCCAGCCAGTTCAACCCCAGTTGTTTTCAGCTTCTTTGTAACAGTTTCGTTCGACCGCGTCTGGAGAATGGGACTGTAATCTGGCCACCACATCTCCAAAAGAACAAGTTACTCCTGGAGACGGTACAACGACGAGCCACTAAGTCAGTCCGGGGCCTGAAAACTAGACCATATGATGAAAGGCTGAAATCTTTGAACATGTACTCCTTAGAGTACCGTCGGCTTAGAGGTGACGTGGTATTAACTTTTTTAATTATGCAGTCCCCTGAACATCCTTGCCACCTGATGCTCAACAAGGGGAGTTACGTTAGACTGAGGAGCCACCTCCTAAAACTAGAGGTCCAAAATAGCAGATTTGAATGCAGACATAGCTTTTTCTCATTGCGCGTTTACAAGGTTTGGAATGCTCTACCAGACCATGTTGTTCGGCCAGCTCTATAGCAATTTTCAAGGCTCGCGTTGACCAACATCTATTACATAAGTTCAGATACTGCACCTCTTTCTTCCATTTCAGCCTGTTGCTGAGGGCCTTGAGATTCTACTCATCGAGATATGGAATCCTCAAAAGCTCCACCTTCCTACTTCCGTTTACAACCCATTGAGCCTCATCGAACATTGATCACTCTGTTTGTTTATTTCATCCTTCTGTAGTGGATCT
>JTDE01015024.1:0-10713 GCA_014338405.1 Paragonimus skrjabini miyazakii | reverse complement strand
TTGGTGGATTCCATATGACACAGTTGGTTGGGTGGGTAACTAGGTCCGAATGTGAAATTTCTGAGCTTCCGGCGTGACTTCGTAGCTCAGCTGGTAGAGCGCTTGCCGCGTTTGGGCATGGTGTTTCTGTCGCTGGTTCGAATCCAGCCGAAGTCCAGATTTTTCGCAAATGGATCTCTTCGAAATTATCAAATCTGGCAAACTACTTAGCAGTAAAACATGGTTGTATCAACTATGCATTGTTAATCTTTCTGAAGTTGTACGGAATCAACAAACTGAATTTTGCGACACAGTGTACTTGTCAGAATAATAAATCTTTTGGTTCTCTTAGTATGAGAAGTTTGGCACTTTCATTTTTACCGGGTAGATCATACATCAAAAACTCATAACAAAAATAGTGTATTTTATAGGTTAATAGGAATACATGCAGTTTTTTGCACATAAAACAAGCAATACCGGTCTGATTCGATAGGAAGTTACAGGAAATTTTTCTGGTTGTCCTTGTGTGGCGTATCATTGCAGTGTAACGTTTGTTTGTACAGCAATGAAGCCAAACTTAAGATAAAGCCTTTGATTACAGATATCCCGTGGATAACACATCAAAACGTGTACAGCTGCGACAATCAGTAACTTTCGGTTATGGCCATAGGCCATCTCTTTGATGCACTGCGATGGATATCAAGACAATCGCCGATTTTGTTATAAAATGCTTCAATATTCAGCTCATTTTTTTCAGGATTGTCATGCATAGTAGACAACGGTAAAACAGTACACTAATTTTCGATTTATATTTCAATGCCAGGTACCTCTCTGCATAGTTGTACTGGGAACAGGTCAGTATCTTTCACGTGGTTCCTGGTTCAACTCCATATAATACTGTTTGACTACCATCAGTATAAAATCATCGACTGGTAATTAGAACGCGTTCATCGTGGATATTAAGCTGTCGACATATATACATAAATGATATAATTCGAAACGTCCATCAAGCAAGTTCTGAAATGATAACCTACCAGGTACAACACGATCACTTAGTTTAAACCAACCTTTAGGCTCCCGTCTGAATAGAAATTCTGGTGGTCTCAGAAGGTTGTTCAAACATCCCAGAAACCAACAGTGATCTTTTTCGTGCTGATAAGCGTGTGTGCCATTTTCTTTCTTGTTTCCTCTTTCAGCCTGCTCCGGGCGGAGGTGTTGTCTGTGCACCTTCACCCCAAATTCGCATAAATGGAGATGTTGTCGACAGCTGCACAAATTTCCGCTACTTGGGCAGCAATCTGTCCACCGATCTGTCCGTGTACTGGGAACTCAGAGCTTACGTGGTAAAGGCTAGTACTGCTTACGGACGTCTTGAAAGACGTGTGTGGAAGAATCACAGCCTGAAGCCGAGCACTAAGCTCTTGGTCTACCGCCAAATGGGGTTTTCTATACTACTGTACGGCAGCGAAACGTAGACATTGTATCAATGGAACGTGCGCTATCTGAGCCACTTTCATTTGCAATGTCTACCATGCATCTTGGGTATTCGGTCGTCCGATATGGTTCCCAACACTGAGGTAATGCGCCAAGTGGACATGAACGGGATGGAAGCCCTGTTGATGTTGAATCAGCTTCGTTGGCTGGGTCACGTCTGTCGGATGGCGATGACCGTATCCTGAAGCAGGTGCTGTATAGACCACTGAGATCAGGTAAGCAAATTCCTGGTGGTCAAAAGTGGAAATACCAGGATGCTGTGCAGGTAAGTCTTTCACGTTGTAAAATTGATTTTAGATGTTGGGAAGACTTAGCGTTGAACCGAACTGCCTGGAGAAATACGATTCGGACGGGCGTCCGCGAGTCCACCGAGCAGTTATTGCGCGTCCGAGAACGAAAGCGCGCGGCACGCAAGGGAACCATCAGCGCCATAGGTCGTGGTGACATGACTATATGGCGTTGCGATGTGTACGGCCTCGAATGCGCTGGCCGCCTTGGATTAGTAGGTCACCAGCGTACTCATAGTGCACCGTCAGCGAAGAGGCGACGAGTATGTTAGGCTCAGATAGGTCATATCAGTATATCCAGTCTACTTTTGTTAATGGTTGCATCGACCAAGACTCTGGTCGTTAAGCAACTAATCCACTCCTCTTTTCTGAAACTTGGGTGTTTGTAGTCTTCTACCCATTCTTTTCTTGGGCTTTGTTGGTGTATTGAATGATGAATCGTCTGTCTGATCTTCTCGTAGTTCAACTTTGAATTTTGTTTTTCAACTGTATCCCCTCTCGAATGCACAAACATGCACTCGGATACTGAAATGCTTCTTGTATTACATTTTCCATACCTTCCTTCTTAGTATAGATCTTGTCATTGCAGTCTCTCTCACTGTTTATTTTCCGAGATATAAGGGTTTCCTTTTCGTGCTAGCCATTCAATTGGCTAACCAGCATTGGCCAGCTGGACACAAAGGCATCACTCACACATCTAGTGGTCTTATTCCTTCAGGTTTACACCGGATACGTGGTGTGTGAGTGAAACCGCAGGTGGTTCAGCGCAAGCCACTTGTGGTGATGGTTCATAGCGCAGGCGTCCTTTGGCTTCGATTACCGTGACAGGCTAATCCGTTTCGGATGCCGCCAACCAACCATGTGCCAAGTAGTTTCCTACATCGAGTGGGTGCCTCCGCTCACCTGTACTTATAGTCTAGCAAGGAAGGAGTGTACGAGTGCACGCAAACACTGTGGCTTCTGGCAGAACTCTTCAAATTAACGCTTGAGGCCAAGTGGGAATGCTTTAGTTTAGTTATGCCCCATGGCCAAACGGAGTACGGGACTGCGCTCACACTTAGAAGGAGGTTTACGTGATGTGTTCGAAGTAGGAACAATTAGTAGCTTTTTGGTAGATTCAAAAGGTGTAACCGTTTTTCAAGAACCGAATTAAGAAAAACTCGTTGAACTAATATCTCAGTCATTCTGGTGTTCCAAGTGCACTCAAATGCACATGTTTTTGACCGCTGAATATGGATTACGTAGATGTCGCAGAATACGAACGTGTGCGTGGGATGAACCACTGAGTGGTGGATTGACTAATCTAGGCTGAAGAATGAGAGCGATCTGTCTATCCGTATGTCCTATCTCACATATGACATTAAATGGACTTTGAAGCAGTGGTTCCCCGAAATAAAGTTGAAAAAAGCCAACAGTATAGCGTAAGATGTCTTGTGCACAGACATTTCGTTCGCATCTCATCTGTTACTACAGCTTATCACGCCCGCATTCCTTACCACTGTTGCCATGCCTGCTTGCTATATATTGACTGCACTAATTTCGCTGCAGTAACAGATGAGATGCGAACGAAATGCCCGTGCACAAGACATCTTACGCTATAATGTTGGCTTTTTTCAAATTAAATGGACTGCCCGCATGAGCAATGTGGCAGTTCACCGGTGCGCATTCCGGAACGCTCGGGATGCGTGAACAATCTGTCAACTACTCACGGTGCACAGCTTGAGATGGTTAGGTCACGTACTCCGTATGTCATCGGATCGTTTACCGTACCGGGCATTATATACGGAGACCACTAACAGTTGGGTGAAATCACATGGTGGTCAATCAACAAGTGGTCAGGAAATATGAAGATCCTGACTGCTTCACTGAACAAAGTGGATAGATATCGCCTGTCTGTCTGGGGTCCTTGTTATCATTCAAATCGCTGGTTAGAGACGTTATCCGAGATGGCGGTGTGTCACAGTCAATGGCGTGGCTGTATTCATACCATTTCTAATTCTTACGCTTAGTCTTTTTCTAGTAACTTTCAAATTTCTTAGTAGCGTTTTCCCCTAGGGCATACCACTTATAGTGAGTGGTGGCCCGAGCCACAGTACCTTCTGGTCAGGCTCATGGCTGGTATGATAAAGATGATGATGATGAACTCGTATATGATTTCGAGGGTAATTTTCGTGTTTTCATCAGTATTGCGAATGAAACTGCTCCACAAATGACCGGCGAAGTGACCAGACGCTAAGTTGTAGCACGTGCTAATGAAACCAACGTTCTTTTCGAGGTGGCTGACAATTATCTTCACCTTAGTGCCAAACGTCAGCTGTGGAGATTGACACTGTTGGACAAGAAGTGGACAGGACAGTTAACATCGGCTAGCTGCCACGAGTCTGATCTGAAAAGGGCACGGCTCGCTCAAGCATACCACTATACTTACAAGCGTGTACTGTCTAAATATCGACTCATCCAGTGCTAATGAAACAATCTATCAATGTTACTATTGCTTGCACTTTGGTGCCGATCGACAGTATGACTTATTAAATACCGATCAGGCTACATTTTGTTGGAGCACACTATGTTGATTATTAAAGACTTGGCGAACGTATAGAATGTGGAAGGTGGAGTTATGAGTAACGATTTCGTTGCGAGAATTCAGGTGGAAGAACATGAGAATAGGTTTTTAAAGCTCAATGATTCGGCCATGACGTGGAGTTGTTCACAATTCAAGGTGATGATGATTCAGACTGTGCATGGGCTGGCCAAATATGGGGAATTAGATGATCGTTTTAAACCGTCATAAGTTTAAGTTATAAAAACTTTGTGTGAAAGTTTGTTGTAAATACTCTCCGCCTAGAGAGACCAGAATTTTCGGAACTGTAGTATTTCGAAACAGTTCAGTACGCGAACTGAAGTCGTCTCATAACGAAGACGATGTCAATTTCAGAGTGAACCCACATAAATCGCGTTGCCTCTTTTTGGACTGTATGCCTAGGACATGGCGTTCAGTCTGGTATATATATGACGGACCGATCGGGTTAAAACGTTGGTCGTTCAACCGAACAGTTAATGATACTCCGAGAAGCGATGTAAACGATTGGTACTGAGAAGCGAGTACATCTGACTAAACGAACAGCGAAACGATAGTCAGAGCCATACCCGTCATCTTGGTATATCCCAGTGGCTGGTCATTTGTTTTGCCTACGGATGTGCGCTACGTTTGCATGGCCGGTGTGGAATGAACGCAGGAAATTGCCCTGACCATTTTTAACCACCAGTGTACGTGGATAGTAAATAAACTGATGACTGATCTTAACTATATGATGTCCACTGATTCATTTAGACGAAATCCGAGATGCGTGACCCACCTGAACGTTCCCATCACAACGTCCATCACAAACAAGCACGTAACCAAACATGAGTGTGATAAACTGATACTGTCCTCCAGACAGACGGCTGGACGGAAAGCCTTCGAATAAAGGTCGCAGTTCAACCGTAATGAATGCCGTCAAATGGAATGACTAACGCATGATTTGGTTAGACACATTTGGATGGCATCTGATGTGTGAGTTATGCGCAGCCATGATCATCCGGTGAAACTATGGCATCCAACTGAGCATGGTTTAACTATCATAAAAGTATACGTCTGATATGGCGTTATGTCACGGAGTTCAGTGCACAAAGACCAGGAGACTAATGTCAAAAAATACACATGTCTGGACGCTAAACGGTGATTTATCACAAATGTAGAGAACCTGGTTTGAAGAAGTCAAAAAATAACATGTTACAGGAGCAAGCCAAGATGCAAAGGACGGGCTACAGACTATCCATAAGAAGGGGACATTTTCCAGGACAGTGGACAATGGCAACTATCGATTCAGTTGGTAATATGATATGCAGTTTAGATGAACTCACTTCGAAGTTGAAATCAGATAGCATGTTTGATTTTCTGAATGTCTGTTTGAGTAGATGAGGCGTCACGTTTACCGTCCGACGTAGTCTTGTTAGCGTGAGTTGGTAAACAACTCTGATTAATTTTCACACACTCGAAAGAGGGAAGCGAAAAAAAGCACCACTCTGTGAATATTTTGAGTCACGTGTTAGTGAACATAGCTAGAATCCTGTACGATAATTTCTTATTGTCTAAGAATAAGGACCACCCGCATTCTCAGAGGATAGGCAGGAACCAAACAACTAGCGTTGCAAACAAAAGACCATTTACTTAGCAGTTCTATCCTCCGGGTGATCTACATAATTTGGCATTGTTTCTCTTTGTGACACAAATCAATACAACATGGAAAATTCGATTGGTCTAGTTAGCTTGTGCATAAGACTCTTAACCATTAGGACTGAAATTCAATCTGGAGTTGAACAGGCAGTCAGTAAGACGTCAAACATGATGAAGTAAAAGTCGAATGAATGCAGCTTCCTTACCGTAACGGACGAAAATTCGCTGGTAAGCGAACTAGGTGCAGTATACAGAGAAGTGAGAATGATGCGACTGGTTCAACCTGCGAGATCTCCCAAATATTCCATTTTCAGTTGATTGTATAGCTTGATTATCTCGCAAAGCCGATTAACCTCTCAGCCAATCGTACTTGTGGTTGTTTAATCGGATTCAAGGTTGGAAACTATTCGACAAGAACCCATAGTGTTCGAGTACGAATAACTGACTAGACTAAATAAATGCAGGTCAACCTTATCAGGTTATCGGTGACAACCAGATGAAGAGATGTACCCAAAAAGATACAGAGTTCGAGCAAGTTGAGATAATCAAATATTTGGGCTAACAGAAAGTGCTCACATGCATTCTGGATAACTACCACAATGTTCCAACTTACCAGTCCGAGAAGCAAGGGTGTTACGGAGTCACCTTGGATTGTTGAAGTGCGATAAGAGCAGTGATGGTGTTCGTAGTACAGCGGAGTTGAAAAAACGGTTTTAATTAAAGATCCGTGTAGTAACGTCAAGAGACTGTGCGGACAGAAATAAAAGCAAACCGGCATGCACAAATTCGTATTGTTGCAAGGTCCATTTAATCAATTTGAACATGAGAAAGGTGATGCAAACGCGTTGGTGTACAAAATTGAAGTGATAGTAGTCATCAAAAATAACAAAAAAGCTCTACAAATCCATTTTACACGTTCATGATACAGCAGTGGATTCAGTAACGTTTTTGTCTCATTGCTAATGTAATCAAGATAAGAATAAAGTGTAAGTTTTAATACTGTGAACAAACTATTCGAAATGATCCACTGCCCTCTGATGAACCTGAGATGACCATACAGGCGATAAATTAAGTACGAGGTTCATGGCTTCTATGATAAACACGCGGGAGTTTACAGCTGGAGATGGTTGCTGGAAAAGTCAGGGATTAGGGATGGGCAACAGTACAATGAAAATCTAGCTTTAGCATCTGCCATTTTTATGCAAACCAAACAAAGGAATCGGTTCTGCAATAAAAATCTGCGTGTCATTCAAGAGAGATGAAACCAATCGTGTAATCTTCAACGTCCACATATCTCATTCTCACTGTCAGCAGTACTTCTCAGTGTCGTCCGATCATGTGAATAGTGGCTATACTTCAGACACACATGTGTGATGACCGACGGCTCTTTGTAAGTGGACAGCATTGCGTCTAATCTCAAAGTACTCGCAAACAAACAACCCAGTTGCAATTGGGAGTAGGTCATTATTCATCTTCTGATTTTGCCAACCGAATTCATCAACTGCTCAAACTTTACAGATAACCTAGTTAAACCATGGAAACATACACGCCGTTAAATCCAGTGAACCTTCCATCCGTGTAGCAACGAAAATAGCACTTCACATGCCTGGCGCTAACAATGAAGAAGGCCGGAGCTGATAACCGACCGGAAAGCCGTTGTGGAAGCTGACATTACACGCTACAATCAGTTACCATAGAATTCGACATTTCACACGACCATTTCAACCGGCATTTAACGAGGATTATTTGAGCGATAGATACCTAGAAGCAAGTGCACATACGTGGAAGTGCACCCAATCATAGATGAGAGTCATGTTTTTCATAATTAGTCTGAGGTCACCGAGTGGAGGTAAATAACCCTGTACAGTTTGGTGACATTCAAACTTCTGGACCGCATGATCCAGATACTTGTGTGAAGCTGAATTTTAATTGTACTGCATGAGAAAGCGGTGCTTGAGTGAACTATGCGACCAAGTCGTATGCGGTGTCTGCTCATCTGGGTGGACGAATCCAGGTTCGTATTGCGGCTTCGTGATGTGAACCTCCGAATCTGGTGAGTATGTAGTGGAACTCTTAACCGTGATAGCTTGAGTACCCACTAACAAATAACAATATCTCAACGATAGTCAATGAGAAGGTTAAATCAAATAGTTTGGATCTTTATTGGTGGGATTGGTGTACAAGCTTAATTCAGTGGCGCTCGTCCGGACCGTGTCCTGTCCTGTTCAGTTGTGTTGTTCCTTGTTCCGATCCGGGTCCAACCGCGTCACGCGGGCCTGTGATTGACCGCACTGAATCACATCCAGTTGGAGCGTTCCAATTGGCTGAGTGTGCAGGTGGTGACCGCGTGCGCGTGAGTTCGTGTGTTCCGATGTGGAGGAAGGTTTTCGGGCCGATGGATGTGTGGGTGTGCATGCACAGGTTGGGACAGTGAGCGTCACTTAGTTTTAGGCTTGTCACGTGATGCGCCGCGTGAGAGGGCGAGACGACGGCTACAAGTAAGAGACCAATTGTTCAGTCAGAACCGCTTGTTCAAAACGGCGAACGTCCCATACATGTATGTTGACCAATCTGGGTGAACGGAGGAAATGTGTTACAGGCTGTGCATCTGTAAACTTGGGGACCTCATGGCGTAATGCAGTCGTGCGTTTATCGTTGAGTATGTTTGAATTCTGACTTAATGTATACTCCCTTACTTGTTTATTTTCTATTGTCGTCAAAGACAATGCAATCGTAGGTTGTCTTCTGTTTTTGCTGTTCGCCATAAAAATTCCTCGAACAATTGGTTGCGGGTACTATCGATGGTTTGCAAATTCTGTCCGATAACCGGTTTCTTTGTTGGACGCTTAAGTCGATTTCGTTTGGTTTCGAACGGTAATGAGTGACTACAGTGTCAGTTATCTTGGAACCTCAATTGTGTTCCCAAGCCACTGTTGCAAGTTTCTGTTTCTTGCAGAAAGAAACCATCACGTCTCATCTTAAAGGAAGTGGGGGTTGGCAGTGTCCAAATTGGAACGTTCTTATCCGTAGTCAGTATGCAAGTCAGATCCAAATCATGACGAAAATACTTGAACCAATCTGGTGACATAGTCAAAAATAGAATACCTACCTATCTTTGGTAGACTCAGAAACTTTGAAAAAGCTTATATCAACAAAGTAGTAAATCGGTATAACGGTTGCACGCGATACAGAAACTAAATATATAGTTTTGCTACTTGAAATTCATTAAATCTATTTTTCAGAGGGGGATTGATTGTTTGTGTATGTGCAGTACTCTAAAAAAGGAACTCAGTACACACCACCTGACTTACTTGGTGCGTTCTTCAAATAGATTACTGGATCTTCTGTGTATACATGATGTGTGCCTTCTGGTTGCTGAAATCTACCCACTTTGTCCCGAACCGCGTTCCAAGGTGTGGCCAACTGAATATGAGCAAAAGACAAGAACACTGCTGAACGTCACATGTCACAACGGAATAAAGATTGGAGGCGTTAGAAACATCTCAACAAGACTCAGCCCGAAGTTAATAACAAAACAATAGTTTGAGTTCAACTGGATGTGGAAGCATAATCCACAGGATGCATTTGCAACCTAAACAAACAGCAAATGTTGGACACTAATATTTACAGTTATAAGTAGCATTACAACTTATATGATTATTGGTGGGTACTCGGGGACGTTTTTATTATTACACGTTGAAAACCACCCACGTTTAAAGGGGACATTTGCACCTAAATAGACATCTTGAAATCCGTCGCCATGTGTTGGTTGTAGTGTCTGGTTTCTCAAAACTTGGTAGCAGCGATCTTAGCAGTGGAGCTCGAACTCAGTACTCTGACAATAATAGTCAAAAATTGGTACCATTGTGCCCAAATTAATAATGATATCTGTTTTGTTGATCCCACCAGGTAGGAGTTTCTCGGTCTTTTTTTGTTTAGCAATGTATATCGAACAGCCATTGAACAAATAAGTGAAAAAGATCGGTTAACAACCACCAGCTTCGCGACACATCCGCTCAATTAGTCGAAGAGAGTGCTACCCTGTACTAAACACATAATTTCAACTTACAATTGGGAGTGAATGGTACGTAAATACACTAAGGAAATTGCTGAACTTTACTCCGTAGGCTTGTCGTCCCATGTTTGGTGCGATGTCGAAATCGGTGAAGCGCGTTTGGTTTGTCTGTAGATATTTGATCTTAAGTTTGTCTTTCGTTGCATGCAATTAATTTTGTACCGCGACCACACACAGAGAATGTTTCTAATTTCTTGTCTACAGCCATCACTGCGTACTTACTAAAACTGTCATACTTGGTATTGTTTGACACGAACTCATCCTCATCTACACATGATTGTTTTAATGAGTTCACTTCCCGTTGACTAGTGACCACTTAGCAGAGTCGTTTTTGGTTGCTTCATTCTGAAAGCCTTTTCTGATGCATAATAAAACTAAGAAGTCCATTTTGCAAACAGCCGTTTTCGGTAATTCTCATCAGGCTATTACAATTACATAGGGTAAGTGCGAATTATATATGAAGATTATAACGTGTCAAATAGGTCATCAAAAAATCACAGGCGTGGTACGGATCAAAGTCTACTGGGGGAGGGTGGGAATGTTGATGAATGTGTTGGAGTGTTACACGGGCCTGTCATGAGACATGCGTTCATCAGTGTCGAGTGGTTCACGCTTGCGCGGGTTTCAAGTGGATGTGGAATGATTGGTCAGGGGAGGTGGAG
>JTDE01015023.1:0-10400 GCA_014338405.1 Paragonimus skrjabini miyazakii | reverse complement strand
ACCGTTTTGGCTTTTGAACGACCTTCAAGGCGAATCCCGTGAAACGGATAATTGCCGTCACATCAACCGTATTCAATGCTGCAGGTGCATGATTCCACCGGCAGGCTGAAGTTAGGTTATGCACGGGCCTTATTTTCAATGTGGTGAGGCGCTTTTCAGCCATCTCTTTATTATTACGCAACACTTAACCACCTTGCCTTCTCGATAGGTCTGTCTCACGGCGACCGTCCTTAAGTATCGCGTTACTTCCAGTTCTATTTGATGCATGTCCATCCTTCACAGTAACTCCCTTGATCTCCAAACGGCTTCCGTCAGTAAAATCTAACATATCCTTCGACTTAAATCATCCGACGAGACTTGACGTGCTCCAACGAGGTTTACACAATGTTCATTCTGGGGTGTGACACAAAACCGACCTCGGAGATTATGGACGAAAATGTTCGTACTCGTATCGAGCTCACCGCCACTGCACAGTTTCTATTCCAGTATCCAGTGTGCCTCGGAAATGTCGCGCCCCGTTAGAATCATTACGCCGTTTTCAGCGAAACTCTTGGATGAAATTTTCTTCACACGTGCCCATTTTTCGACCTCAGATTGGTGAACAACGTCTGGTTGCATTAGCGATAATCGTATGAACTGAATCAGTTGTGATAGAGAATGCTACTGGCCTAGGGATTGCAGCTTAATAAATGCTTTATTGCATAATGTCGCGCAAGTTTTGTGTGGGGTACGGAACGTCATCTGACAGGTCTCTCCCTGCAAATCAATCGCACTTGCAAACCATTCACCGAACAACTCAGCGTCAATTCCGCTATTAAGAAAGGTGAACGATGTCCCCGACGCTTTCGGGCCAACCAATTTCATCGGAACAAATCCTAAACACGTAGCGTTCAGAATTGATGTGGCTCCGCACAATGATGATTTTGATTTCTCGGCCGGACTTAGTTCTAGTCTTTCCTCAATAACCCACGGATGATGGCGTCGACCACATCCGGGTACCGTACGTTGTATCTATGCCTTACAAGACCTCACTACATAGTTCGCTTTTAAACAAACAAAACAGCGTCCGATGTTATTCAGCATAGCTTTGAGTTGCTCCAAAGATTGGCTGAAAAAACAATCGCAGTCAGATACATCATGGTCGTCCTTGCGCACCGGACACTTCAGTTCATCCTCTCATAAGGCACACCTACTTCAACGCTGCATTTCGAGTACCTGACTCCAGGAGGTCTAGCGTACGTTGGATCACTTGTCTTGCTTTCTAAGGGAGCGGCCAACTGACCATACTTATTAGCGCTCAATGCCACTTTTTCCTTCCGAAATTTTGATAAGTTGCTGAAGGTAGGTTCCATTTGCACCCAGTTATGCTCTCAACTGTAAGTGATGAGGCGATCGCCAACTGCCTTAATGAGCTTGGTCGAGCAGTTTAGCTCTTCACCAGAATCTAGTTGCATCAACATTGCGTAGTAACCCTTCATTCGGCCGGCTAGTCTCCGCAAACCGTAGAAGTTACCGGTGACCACTTCAGAATCCATGAAAACTTCCTACTTACCACTTGTATAATATCATATCTGCGGCCAACCTGATAGTTCAGAATTCTCGTAACCTCTATAAATCCCACTGCTTTTGACAAAGTGCGCAGCGCTTGATTGCCTCTTTAGCCTTATCACGAAAATACTGCAACAAATTAGAAAGCTTCGATTCATCGTCCATCAATTATTCTGCCACGTCACCTTCAAAATGTTCGAAAAGGTAAAGTAATTCTTTTGGGATCCATCTAAACCATCCATCTAAATTTCTGGAATACTGGCCCCAAAAATCAGCGATCTGGTGGCCCATTTTAACGACTCCAAAAGTTCTACACAAAAGAACATTGCTCCTGAGGCTCGCTGTTGAAAAAAAGGGATGATAGTATCCCTTGGTGCAACATTAATTCCGGTCCTGACTGTTGGGACGGATTTGGTGTTAACGGGCCCACGGCGTCACACATGGAACCCAGGTAACCTACCTCTCAACTCTAGTCCCTTAACCGTCAGAGTCAGCTCTTCATCTGAAAGATCATCAAGAACTCAAATGGAAACACTCATCGAAACATAATCAAGCCGGAGGGGAAAAACGGCGATGGATTTAGATACACCGTTCCTATCGCTGACCCGTGGTCGGATTCCTGTTCAGGCCCGAGGGCCCCAAACAGCAATCATGCTTAACAATGCTCGGTTCAGTTAGGCTCTTATCATTAAGCAAGTTCACAGAAGCACTTAAAACAACGGGTATAAACGAACTGTTTTTAAACTTTAGAGAATTAAGGTTAACAGAAAGTGGAACGCCACCATAGACATGATCGTTCAACTAGTTCTCGTCCAAAATGCGAAGTGGTCCAAGGACTATTGGGGAGTGTCTGTTTTACTCAATAATGGCTCATTTTACAAAACACTTTCGAAAAACCATTTGTGATGTTCAATTCGGCCTTTTCGTACCATAACGCGCTGACTTACTTTTGGCGCTCATTGCTCCTCCGCATCTGATTGACCCATCCCACTTTTGATGCATCAATTCAAGTGTCGTTCATCAAGGTTATTCAAAGAGTATTTATACGCAGACGTTGGTCTGTTATATTGCTTTTGGTTCGAGATCAAATGCATTCTCGACCGAAGTTCACGGTTTTTTGTGTTCTGCTGGGGTTTTTGGGTGTCGCTAAGTTCCGTGCTACGTGTCCGTAATTCATATAGTCGTGCGGTAGCCATTTCTCGTTATCGTTGATCTGCTGGTCATAACATATTTGGCAACAGGGATTTTAGCTTTGCTGTTGTTCTGTCCCTTTGAACCATGTCTAACTACCCGGATCTCAAGCAGATGATGCAGTCGCAGACCCAACTGATGAATATGTTAGCCGTCCGCTTTGATACGCCTGGGCTGTACACTTCTGTCCATCCACAAACTGTGGATCACTTGGCAAGGAATACCTCCGATTTCATGTATGGCCACCAGTCTGTTGTATCCTTCGAGGTCTGATATAGGCCGTATGAAGACACGCTCACCGTTGAGCTGGCAACCCGGGATGACGAGACGAAGGTTTGTCTACTCCTCCGGAAACTATGTCCAGCGGAACACGTCCGTTATACCAACTACAACATACCCGTCTAAGAGCGAACCCTGATTTTCGCGGACACGGTCAAGAAGTTGACGAAGATCTTCGGGTATACCTCGTCCCTTTTCAACTCGTAGTTACACTGTTTCAGATTGGTCAAACAAGACGTATACGACTCTGTCACCTTTGCTGGTTTCGTTAACATTGAATTCGGAAGTTTCAAGCTTGGATTGCTCACAGCGGACCAGTTTCGTTGCTTGGTCTTCATTTGCGGTCTACAATCACCAAGCTATGTTGACCTCCATACCCCTGGCTAACCTCGGCCAGGAGCTAAACGTCAAGCTGATACGGATCGTGAACAAATGCGAGAGTTTGGTCAACGTTAAACGCGACTCCGCCATGATCCAGAGCCCAGACCGGGCGCCTCGCTCAGTTCAGGTCGTTTCCAGCTTCCAGCCAATATCTCCGGCACCGCCCAACAAACCCAGTCCTGCTGATGCCACGAAACCGTCTTTCGGTTCTCGCTGTAGTAGTGCATGGTACTTCCACAAGTTCTTCCTTTTTTGATTGTCTCAGTGTCAGCAACGCCACAAGGACAGGGGCAAACCGACAACGACCTTCAAGTTCAAGAAGCCAGCCGGGTCCCATGCAGTTGGCAGATCTAACGGTCTGCTAGCCACCCCCCGAATCAATGCCGCCGATCGCCGAGGGTTTGTGTCCGTCGACATCAACGGTCGTTTGGCTCGTCTGCAACCGGACACTGCCTCCGACATCAGGATAATCTCTGAGAAGCTCTGGTGATCCCTAGGCAGTCTTGCCCACCTATCATCTCGAATGGCGAACGGTACTTCTGGTGGTTCGGTGCAGTTGATTGGAAGACTGCATTGCCCAGTGTCATTCCGCGGCACTACCATCGAATGGACGTGCTATGTCTGTAATTTTTGCTCTTGACATTCTCGAGCATGACTGGCTCAAACCGCTTAGACCTCTTGATATCCAGATTTGGGCCACCTACAACTGGGTGCGGTCTCCTGTCGCGCCTCAAAAGATGTTCGACGACATCATTCAACAATTCGCTGCCGTGTTTCAGAATGGCCTGGGTCTCTGCCCCTTTACCCAGGCCACACTGCAGCTCTGCCATGGTAGCTTAACAATCTTTGGTCCCAAACGGCCGGTTTCCTAAGTGGACCCTCGCAGACCAGGAAATTAGACGACCGGAAGCGTTCGGTGTCTTGGTAACGACCTGCTACCTTGCGTGGGCCGCCCCCATTCTTGCGGTAAAGATGTCTAACGGATCCCTCCGGATCTGTGGTGACTTCCTAACTGGTCTCAATGCTGTGTTGGAACAAAACTGTTATTCGCTTCCAGTGCCTGATGACATATTCACTATGCTCAACGGCGGCACCTGCTTTGCCAGAATGGATTTGGCGGAGGCATACTGCCAACCCGAGGTTGCAATTGAATCTCGTGAGCTACTCACAGTCACCATTCATCGGGCCTCTTGCGGTATACCAGACTTCCGTTTGGTATCAAAACCGTGCTGACCATTTTCCAACAAGTAATCGACGCCCTGATTGCTGGCCTACCGGGTATTGTCGACTACCCCAGCGAAATTATCATAATGGGACGGAAGACTGATGAACTCAGGGATCGAATCGCCACGGTTCTCCAACACGTACGGGAGTACGGGTTCCGGATTCTAACAGGCAAACGGTAAATGTCATTTCGGTCCACCAAATACATGGACTACATTTTTGTTGCCGCTGGTCGTTACTCAGATTCTGAGGACATTCGCGCAATCCAACAGATACCGGCGCCCAAGGGTGTCCACCCACATTTGTCCATCCCCGGCCCCATCAGCTAATGCACTGCTTTTCTTCCAACGTTACACTACCATCGAGCCCCGTTAAATAATCTGCTATAGAAGGATATTACATGGTGCTGGTCCCCAGATTGCGAGGGCTCTTTCGCCCCACTAAAGACGATGCTCATCTCCGACCTGCTGCTGACGCACTGCAATCCAATTCTACTAACTGTGGTAGCAACATATGCCTCAAACTACGGCATCGTAGCAGCCGTCTCGCACATTTTCCCGGATAGTTCAGAGGAGACATTTGCTCACGCCTCTCGTATGCTTAACTCCGCGGAGAAAAATTACGGTCAGATCGAAAAAGAGGGCCTCTCGATGATTTTTATGGATAAGAAGTTTTGCAAACTTCTATACGGTCGGCACTTTTCACTGCTAACAGACCGTAAGTCGCTACTGTGTATTTTCGCATCGAAGAGTTCATTCCGGTTTACTCTGCCAACCGACTGCAGCGATGAGCCAAAATTTTGCTTAGCTATGGTCTTGAAATCTAATACCGCCGCGCCAACGAGTTCGGCCAAGCAGACGGTTTATCACGCCTCATCGTCAGTCAGCACGTGCACCGTCATTGCTACTCTAACAGTAGAGGATGATTCTAATGCAAAGTCCCGAATGTGTGTTGCTGAATGGTGCTCAAGAATCGGTACGTTGTTTAAAGCGTCACAATCCTCACATGGTCTGCAACCGCCGAGAAACTTTTTGGATACGGCATGCAGTGGGGATGACCAATTGCTGCTTGGTGGCTGGATGATGACGGTGAGGCATATGTGCAATTTATTTTCGTGCTGTTTGGGGTTTAGCGGTGTAAAGTCGGCAAAGTTACACGCACACGGGTGATCCTTTAATGGCCGTGTGATGCAGCTTTGTGTGCACCCCTGGTTTAGATAAATTCAGTGGCTGCACTGGCGTAGTAGAAGAGAATGAATGAACTGCAATAAACCTCGATACGGGTTAACGCGTGAAGTCAAAGACTGGACTCAAGAGGAACGAACGAAGTCCGTGAAACGTTCAACGATATTGGGGAAGTATCAATAATGTTCCAGACGTAGGCGATAAGACGAAACGCTGGAGCGAAAATCTAATTCGACAATGCAATGTTTCAGCTGGCTGTCTATCATCGACCGGTGAAGGAAGAACTAACGCTTGTGCATAGCGATGTTTTATCTAAGTGTTTTGTCTATTTTTACCAAATAAAAGAAGGTAGAGTGCGGTCAGATGCAGCAGTTACGCGGGATTAGCACAATAAAGTATAAAACGGTGAAAACACCGCAAGAGCAAACGAAGCTACTTCAAAGGTGAATGACAGCCGTTGGAGGTTTCTAGAATGGTAGGGCGTATGCCAAACCAGTTTCCTTCAGCGTTGGCTCTATGAGCTGATGGAAAGAAACCGTTGTCAATCAATCTGTGCCCTATGATATCAATCAAGAATTGGAAGTGATCCAAGAAATCAGCCCCAATTTAGGGAGATTCAACGTCGGCTAGCATAGACAGCCACCTGAACCATCGCCTAAAGTTCAGACTAAAGATGCACGGCTTCCCATCGTAGGTGTTGACGCAGCCCTGGTTAGCAGCGATAGGCACGTAGTTCGCCGGCTCGACGGAATGTCATCTTAGAGGTTGTGGCATTGACTTTGCCGCCGGTGTCGACAAGGAATATAGAGCCGGAATACACGTCCATCAATTAGTATGGGTGACATATTGGGGTTTGCCAGTCACTACGGTCGCCATCACGGACCGACCCTTTAAGGTAATGGAAACGAAACCCAGTGGTCTGTGATGTGATGGGAATTGTAGCAAACAATGTTCAGATTTGGTGTAAACACATACTGGGATTTCCAGGGCAGAATCCCAGCAACCGCACCGCGATGGTGTTCTCAGCTTTGCTGCATAAATAAGCTGTGGTCCCTTTGGCGCAATGAGATAAAAACTAACCACTGAAGAAAAAGTTCCAGGTAAATATAGCCGCAACAAATTTATCGCCGGCTTCGCCATCCCAGTATAAAATGTCTTTGGACGGGTAAAATTACACAGAAGTAGAAAGTAGCGTTAATAACCGTACGCTTGGTTCAATCAACAGCAGAGTTACCCAATAGCATACTTACCTATTTACAGTTTTCTGACATCTGACAAATGTTCATATATTCAGGCTGCCTTAGCTGGTCCAATCCACTAGATTTTTGGCGATTCCAGCGACATGTTCACGGATTTGATGTCCGAGACCCAAGTCACCTGGATCCAGTCCGTTTGTTCGTTTCCATGTCAGCGGTTTTCTGTTGACCTTAAAGGTGGTCATTGAAAACGGGATGTAGCACCCCCCTTGGGGTTGCGGAGGGTACCGAGAACAGTAAAGTACCAATTCGATAGAACAATAAAATACCAATCTAACAACTTCTTAAGTAAGTGAGAATCTAATGACAGTTTGAAACTGTTCCTATGACAGCAGCTAACAACTTCCAATGGCCGGTCGTTCCAGTGGTTGATAAACCTGTAGGAGAACTCTTGCCTGAGGAAGTTCCGGGGTCGAAGCTTGTAGACTTTCTTGTCGTACCCCTTTCGACTATTATCAACTACGGAGGTAAAGAATTTTTGCACGAGTTCTGCTCTAAAGAAAATATGCGTAAGGTTTAAGACATCGCGGAGTCCTCAAAACTCAAGTGGATGAAGATCAAGAATATCAAGACGAGACGCGTAGGCGAAATGTCGCAAACCAATGACCATTTTGGTGGCTGCTCGCTGGATACGTTCAATGGCCTTATATAAACCCCGTAAAACGCTGGAAGGCACTCTACTTTTGTGAGGATAGGCTCTTTTTATCATCTCCAGAGTCCCAAATCTGTTTAGTGGCCATCTGGTGGTGGTGAGAAACTAGACGATAGCCAAATTCGTAGGTATTTGTTCAGGTTGACTTTTGCGCTATCTATTGAACTCTGCGCACTATGCATCACGAATGGATTCCAGGAGTCTCCTACAGGCAGAATGTATGCACACATGCTGTCGTTTAGAAGAAAATCTCAGTCACCCTATCAGCATTTAATACGTTCGAGGTAACTCTATAGTGCATGAGGATCACAAGCCCGATACTGGAAATGTCAGCATAGAGAAAAGCATTGCTAGAAATAAGGTCAGGAACAGCAATTGTGTATTTCGTCGGTATGCTACTTCGAAGCCGAAACGAGTTGGAAACGACCATTTAATCGCGAAAAGAGATTTTACAAATTTATCGTGAAATATTAAAATGCATATTACGGGACAAATATATAAAGTGCATTGAGTAAAATAGTTGTGTTGCAATGAGAAGAATCAGCTCTACCTATAAATGGTCCATATTCACGCTTTTGTTGGAAGAAATGTCGCCATTTTTGTCGATAAAAGCATAATGTTGACTTTCTTAACCGATTTTACGTTCTGAAAATGCTATCATTGGGATTTTCATGATGGAATACATATTCGCATGTTTTAGATACACACAATTTTGCAAGGTTTTGGAGATATATTTGAAGTTGTAATTTTCGCACGCGTTGCGTTTACATTGCATATTAGTTGCTCCGTCCAGTTGACTTAAGCTATGGTCAACGTTGTTGAAAAGAACACGGCAGAAATCAGAATAAACTTGTATTAGGATCGTTCAGCATAAGTTATGGAGATCTCTGTCAGTTCCGGCAAAAAACGAGATAGCATACTGGCAGCTGTCCCTGAAGTCTGCAGCCGGCTAAACATAGACGAACAGTCATCGGAATCATAAGCATCCATGATCCGAAGATAGAAGGGTTGTAGCTTAAACGGTAGAAATGGGAATCAATGTTTTCGTCGGATAAATAATCAGCATCAAAGTTGGTTATTATCGGTCTGATAAGTGAGCATCGACTCGCGCACACATGACCAGCTACCTCAAAGTATGGTCGACAGGCAATAAGCAGAAAAATACGCATGTTTTTAATGATAGCGTGGAACGTGTAATCCATGTTTGCACCATACCACGTAATAACGTAGGCCACTTCCCGCCAGATATACTCCCAGGGAAACGAGCTGCACATACAATTCAGATGTATAACTAACCAACAACCGTGGCGACATAGATTACATTGGGAATTACTGTGATATATCGTGCACAATGCAATGTAAACGCAACGCGTGCGAAAATTACAACTTCAAATATATCTCCAAAACCTTGCAAAATTGTGTGTATCTAAAACATGCGAATATGTATTCCATCATGAAAATCCCAATGATAGCATTTTCAGAACGTAAAATCGGTTAAGAAAGTCAACATTATGCTTTTATCGACAAAAATGGCGACATTTCTTCCAACAAAAGCGTGAATATGGACCATTTATAGGTAGAGCTGATTCTTCTCATTGCAACACAACTATTTTACTCAATGCACTTTATATATTTGTCCCGTAATATGCATTTTAATATTTCACGATAAATTTGTAAAATCTCTTTTCGCGATTAAATGGTCGTTTCCAACTCGTTTCGGTTTTGAGGCAGCAATTTATCGCTTGCCTATCTGCATCCTCTAAATTCCTACCTCAACGTTTCTCAAGGTTAATGAATCCTATAAGCAGAAAATATTGAAGACATGTCCGAGTAACCCAGTTGCATTATGTATATTACACTTTAAGTCTATCGCCAATGTAGGAACATGGCTGTTCGCCAAGTACCACTTCATGGTCAAACACGGAAAGTGCAATCCCGCGAATCAACTCCTAAAACTGTTCCCCACCTTATATCACGCATAAGAGTTGTATATATTACAATATACTTGGATTCATCATCAAACATTGTTGATTCTGATCTATTCAGAGAATGAAATCGCTAGCTTGATCCCCTTGACCTGCCCATAAAGGTCTTAGTATGGATTAAGCGTTCATACTGGTAGCTGCTTCAACCTCATTCACACAAGCTATAAATAATGTTTCCGAATGCAGTATTCGTTCACATTAATACCTGCTCCACCCGACTGAGTGAGGCTATCAACGTCTCAGAATAGAACATACGTTCTCATTAGGGGCTACTCCAATCTGATTCACTGGAGTTGTGCGGGACGTCTGAGTTTGCGGTATATGTTCAGGCAATTATCCGTTTCACAGGATTCACCTTGAAGGTCGTTCAAAAGGCAAAACGATCCTTTTGGCGCGAATCCTCGATTTTCAAATATATTTTGAAATATTAAAATCGGAATTTCAGACAAAGTACCCACAGTACATCAATTGTAAATAAGCGGTGTTGATGGAAAAATTGGAATACATCGAATAAGTCCCAAAAGTATTGGCTTGGTGATGAAAAATCTTCCCACCATTTTCGCGAAAACAACCCGTTATTGACGTTAGCTCACTTTCTCAAGTCTTATAAATGCAATCATTTCCATTTTCGAGATGAAATACGTCATCCTAACGCCTGAGAGTGCTTCATTTTGCGGCGTTTCACAGATATGGCCGAAAT
>JTDE01015022.1:0-10371 GCA_014338405.1 Paragonimus skrjabini miyazakii | reverse complement strand
GCTGTCGTTGTACACACGCTATGTGGATGAGATTCTCATATTTGCGCAATCTTCGCAAAGGATGGATGAGATAGTGAACCGGTTCAACATATGTCATGATGATCTGACAGTCACCTGTGGGGTGGAAAAGAACGGATGCCTACCGTTTTCAGACATCCTCATCGGTCGTAAGGATGATGGAACAGTGAAAAGAAATGTGTATCGAAAGCCCACGTGGACTGGTCAATACACCCACTTCACAAGCTTCACACCAATGAGGAACAAGTGAGCATTGGTCAGAACATTGTTTACGTGTGCCAGACGTATTTGTCCATTAGAATGTTCAGCTGATGAACTCCGATTGCTTACAACGACGTTGCAGGATAATGGGTATCCGCTGAGGTTTATCAACAGACGCAGCCAGCAACGTATAGCAGTAGACAAGTTCTCCAAGGTTGGGAAGAAGAAAGTCTACATCGAACTGCCATTCAAAGGTGACACTTCTTCACTTCGAACAACAAAACGCCTTGTCGACTCCATTAAGTGGGCATACAATGCGGCTGGAATCATAGTCGTTGATCGAACTCGTAAGCTGCCGTTACCTTCAATGAAGGGAGAGCAACCTGTTGGCATCAACTCACACTGTATTTATCAATTTGTGTGTAGCTGCGGCGAAGGTTACATCGGCAGAACCGATAGATGCTTGAACTCTAGGATGAAGGAACATATGCCGAAACGGGTTCAGGATGTGACTGCACGGTTTACTCCCTTCGTCCAGTGATCACGCAAACTTCCGGCCCCGTCTATCGCCAAACACATGTTGGCCACTGGTCACCGAATTAGTCCTGAATCAACATTCAGGATTATAATGCGTCACGCTAATCCGCGTTTCCTGCGTTTCGCTGAGGCGGTCGCGATTAGTCGTCTGAAGCCAGCATTGTGTGTACAAAAACAATTATATGTAAGCCTTAGACTCCCATGGACCTAACAGTTTTGCGTTTTTGTTCTCCACCTAATGTGCTATTTTCTTTTCTTCACCCTCCACCCTAATAGTGTTATATATATGTTCCTGGTTATTGTTATTTGGTACTGAAGAGGCAATACGAAATGCTAGCATCCACCTCTGTCCGTCTTCTTACTGCTTTATTCACGTTTTTCTATGCTACCACCACTTGCCAATTCTTGTCCGCTATTCTACGGGAGATCTGGAAACGTCTCCTGCCACACTCCATCCAGCCGCATTCTGTAAGAGATCGCTGTATCACTGTGAACTACTTCACCTGGGAGGTTGTGTCACGCAATAACTGCCCGGTGGTTGAAGGAGTTCGCTCGTAAGTCTATACCAGCCTGGCTTTTCTTTTATCGCTGATTGTGACCTCCGGTGATGGCTTTTCGGCCGAGTTGTTCAAACAAGTCGGTGGACTTTACGCCACTTTCGCCTCCAAGAACTCTTGAGGTCTTGATAAGATCCTCTGCCACCGTCCTCCTTTCCATGGGGTACAATCCGAGCTTCTTCAATCAGTCATGATAGGGTCTGTTCTCAA
This sequence comes from Paragonimus skrjabini miyazakii, assembly GCA_014338405.1. Lineage (NCBI taxonomy): Eukaryota > Metazoa > Platyhelminthes > Trematoda > Plagiorchiida > Troglotrematidae > Paragonimus > Paragonimus skrjabini miyazakii. Next base: position 8,848 of record JTDE01015022.1, on the reverse strand, counting down.
ATCTTTTTATCATTCAAGTTGCAAGTTGTTGCACTCTCCCAATGCACTGAATATATTCACGTATTGAAGATGTCGACGCCTACAAGTAGTACTCCAGGTGGGGCCGACCAATGACTTGGTGTAGCGACAGAAATACTTCCGGCCGCCTGTTAGACAAAACTCTCCTAAGTCTAGGCAGCTCACTGCGGGCTCTGTGTGCAGCCGCCGCACATTGAGCTGAGGACTTGAAGTCGTTTGTGGTTTCCACTTTCAGGTCTCAGGCCTTCTCTGCGCATTCAATAGTGAACGGACCCGAGGGACCGGGTACTTCTGGAGGTTCAGAGCTTCCAATTACGATTTGGAATTAGCCGGCATTTAACTGAAGGTCCCACTTAAGAGACCACTATGCTACTGCCTTGAGGCCTTGCGTTAAGGCAGCTCGGCTTGTTGACACTGCTATCTTAACATCATCAGCAAATACGAAGTATGGGTTACTAAGCCCACGTACTAGATCACTTGCGAGCAGTAGGAACAGGAGAGGACCCAAAACAGATCCTTGAGGGACACAACTGTTAGCTCTGCCAACCTCAAATAATTCGCTTCTAACCTTCACTTTAAAAGCCCTGTTGCGCAAGAAATCCTCTACCCAGTCGGTCACTTGATTGAAGATACCAAACCACTTTAATCTGTGGATGAGATAACAGTGATTTGCTGGACCGAAGGCTTTGCTGAAATGCAAGTAGCATACCTCGACCTTCCTGCCTTCGTCCAGTCGTCTCGTGACCTCATCCATGAAATACAAAAGGTTGGATAGATAAGATTCCTCTTTCTGGAAACCTTGTTGCGCAGTGCTAGTAAGACGTTTTTAAACATTGTGCGTTGAAACTTTGTCTCGGATCAACCTTTCTGGGCATTTGTAAGCTATACACATCAGGCTTACTGGTCTGTAATTGTATGGTTTGTTTCGTGATTCTCCGTTATTAATAACGATCACAATGGCCACGAGCCAATTGTTTGGGATTTCTTCTCCTTTAAGGAAGCTGTGAACAGCTGCCATAGGGGACGCCGCGGAACTCCCGCGAGTGGTTCAACAATGCCCGGATGGATGCCATGAGCTCCTTCGGACTTCATGGGCTTAGGGGAGCCTAGGACATCCCCCACCTCTTTTCCAGTGAGAATTATATTGTTCATTATGCTGTGAGGTCTGGACTGCATCAGTGTTGACAGGACATTGTTGCCATCGTCCCCCCTGTGAACCCTGGAAAAATTCACAAAGAAGGTTGGCTTTCTCTGTTTCATAAGTGGCTGGTTTACGCTCTTTTGTCAACGGAGCTCTTACTTCTTGTCTGCAGGCTCCCTTCGGTTGAACGTACGAGTAAAAATGCTTCGGAGATGCTTTGCCTTGCGCGCAAGGCCTGCCTCAGAGCCGCATTTTGTCAGGCACCGAACCTTGCAGGCCGCATTTCTACAAGCTTTATGGTTTAACCAGTTACGATGGATTTCGATTTTTATATTCTTTTCAACATTTATTCATCTTTATGTGGCTCTTTGCACCGTTTGCTACCACCAGGACAGACGGTTTTGAGCTCTTCCTGGTACTAGGGGTGCAAATTGATCCACGAATACTACAAGCCCTCTGATGATTTCCCATTTATCTTCAAGGGAAGCGTTTCCCTCCTCTGGAGCTCAAGGCATACTCCGTGCTGCTTCCAAAGACCCTGCGATATCCCTTCGACCAAAATTATGAACGAATTTTTTCAGGGGAAGCATTTTTGTCGCGCGGACTTTGAAGCTCAGAACACAATGACCACTCTTCCAAAGCGGGGCCTCACCGTCCAAGTCGACAACACTCTGCTTATATTGAGTAGTTATCAAATCCAACACCGATGGTACATGCCCGTGTCTGAGCCGAACGGAAGCCTGAACCTGTTGACTGAATGAGTTAGAGTGCAAGCAGTACAGGAATATTTCTTCGAAAATACCTGTCATGGCGGTTTCATGGTCCCAAGAGATGTTCGGGATGTTGAAGTTCCCGGCTACCACTATGTTCGCTGAATCACTTGCTAGAGCGTTTGAGACATTTAGCAGAGGCTTATCCTCGTCACTGTCAGCCAGTGGTCCTCTATGGGCTCTGAAAATAAACGGTCTTCTGTTATCCTCCCAGATGTAGCAGGAAATTGCCTGTTCGGGTTGTTTATTGAGAAGAAGGCCTCCCACTGCTTGTGCTGATTGGTTGCCAACGGCAAATCTCCTCCCCTGCGCGCCCGTCCGTGCGGTCTTGGCTGTGAACGGAAAAGTCCTCTGGATTGCAGTTCCCATAGCTACTTCCGGTTTTAGCCATGTTTCAGCCACAGCTATAACATTGAAACATTTACTATGCCACCTAAGCCCTCTCACTTGTTGCTAATGCTGCAAGCATTTGTATACCAAAACTTCAGGTTCTTTCCACGCGGCATTTTTCGGATAACTACTTTGTCCCGATGGGATTGCCCGTTTTGTTGAGTTGCTCCTCTGCCCAACACTAAAACTTTCGGCACCAAGCATACCAACCCTTTTGATCGCAGGACCCCAACCTCTGGCTTCATATCTCAGTCCTTCATTGCCATCGTCATTGGTTGGGCGACATCCCCAGCTGAAACCTGACTGTGGCAGATTGCTTGACTCCCCTTTAAGGGCTTACACGCCGGGACAACCCCTTCCAGGTGGCGTTTAACCTTAGTTGTTATCAAGTTCATGGTTTTTTCCTGCCTCACCTTGCTTACTGAAGCTTTCTGCTCCCACGCGCACTGTCGGCCCTTTGTTCCGTCTTACAGCTGGTGCTCACCTTCGCCACGAATGAGGTTCCATTACTTTCATTGCTCAGATAACTAGCCTGGAGTCTGCCGCTAATTACAACTTTCGTAATAGGTGCAGTCACGGGTGAGACCTTTTTAGATCCAGTGTCTCGATCATCTTCCGGTAACTCAGCTTGTCTGTCGCACCGGATAAATTGAGTCGCTAGTACGGCCATGTTCTTTCCTTGGACCCACGGTCTGGCTGAAACATCGCCGGCTGTTGTCTTCGGTGGTAACGACGATTTACTGCCATAATCTGTTGTCCGCAACGAGATGGTATCTACCTCATGACAGTTCATGTACTGTGACAACCCTGATGAGTGCAAAGTCCCTTTGAGAGACTTGTGTAAACTCGATGAGTACTGAAGTTCCCCGTTTTGTGTTCTGTTGGGATTACTTAACCCCCAGCTACCTACTCCATGGATACGTTTGATACTGGGGACTACAGACGATCTTGCCACTCTGAGAATTTCCATCACCCCCCTTCCATCTAGCTCTTTTCTGGTTTTTATCTCTCTGATTACTGGCTCCACATTACTGAGGACCAGAATGTTTCGTGTTCTCCCTAGTACCTTTTCGCCGGCAATGCTCAGTTTCAATGCGTCATCCAACCTATAAGAGTCAACATTTTGGTACGGTTTTGTTGCACTCGTAAGGCAGGACAAATGGACGGTGCAGTTATAAGTGTCTAAGCATGGAGTACAATTTGACATAACTCGTAGGGTATGACAAATGGACGAAGCAGTTATGTGCGCCTTAATCTCTTAAGTTGAAAGTGTTCCTCGATGTCGTTCGTTCAGCAGGTCACCTCGTCGCCAATACAGTGTAAGTCATGATTCCATGAAAATGTTTACAACAGCGGTAGCAACGAAAGACAACGCATGGCGAATATAACCAAGAAAATACCACTAACTTGTCCGGTTTTTGCGCATTGTTCTAAGTATAAATGAGTTTATAGGCGCACCTTACGCTTGCAGTTTTATAAAAGCTTGGTACTCATGTGTTAACAACGGTTCGTTTGTCGAAATTATTATCACATTTTCCTGCTTAATTAAGTATAAATTTAAATAAAAGCACATGTTTCCACGTCTATGACATGGATTTTCATTATATTCTACCATCAACTCTCCAAAATGACGTAGAATGCAACTTTTTGTTATTTTTCCATTAATCCCTGTGGCACTGAATTACCGCACATTTCTTGCCTACGTCTTCGGAAGATTGCAACAGAACAATTTCAAGGCAAGAAAATTCTAAGATTCAAGGAACCGGAACATGTTACAAAATTTCAACAGCTTCAGTAGCTACGAAATATTTTCAAACTGAGATAACAGATATATTCACGGTCTACCGATTAAACGCAGCGGATGTTCTACCTGACCATGTTGTTAATGCTAGCTCTGTAACATTTTTCAAGGCTCGCTCCGACCCACATCTTTTGCATTATTTCTGATACAACATTTTTTGCTCATTTCAGCCATTGCTCAGGAAGTTGAGATTCTGTTTCATGGTACAGAATTCTCAAAATGTCCAGCATTTTACTTCTGTTTACAACCCCTTGAACCCATTGAACAGACAGTCTCTCTTCTTCTACCACACGCCATACTGTGCATCCATGAAAAACACAACATACCAAATCCTTAGCTGGTATAGTCACGCCCACTGATGGTTTTCGAGGCAGAAATGTAGACTTCCTTGCTGTTCACCTATCAGTCTACGGAGTTCAATCGCTTTACGAGGTTTATATGAGATCGATCATCGAGTACGCTAATCAGGTCGCATACACCCGCCTGAAGGAAGACGTAGTCGCTGTTGTGTGTCCAGCGTGTGGCTACGAAACCAATCACAGGCTTAAGAAATATCGCATACGTGTCCCGACTAGAAATTCTAGATTTATATCCACTTGAACTTTGAAGACTCCGCGGTTATATAATCCTCACACACTTCTTCAGAGTAGATCTCTTTGAGCGGTTTTTTATCGTAGCGTCCATTGACGGCCAACAAAGGCATTACGGGAAACTCTTCAAGCTTCGTCCTCGGACCTTCCTTAGGCAGCAGTTCTTTTCATACAGGGTTATTAACGGTTGGAACAGTCTTCGTTTTGAGGTCGTTAGCCGCGTTTCTACAGATCGCATTAAAGCATTGCCTGATTCTCATTCAATAAAACGTCTTGATGCGAGTAATCTTACTTTGTTTTTGGTAATTACTTTAACCCTCAAGATCAGTGCAACACCCTGTTTTCGATGATTGCATTTCAGATCAACAGATCACCATTTAACACTGAGCAAGAAAAGCCGACTTGATACGGGAAACCTTGGGCCTCTGCTTTGAACTCGTGTGCCAATCAGTGAATCGCTGAATCGCTGAAAAACCACTAATCTCGGCTGAAAGTTATCGGTAGGGAGTAAAATCCGTCGTCAAACAGCGAATTAATGAGGGATCTGTGAATTTCTGGCAATATTTTGATGATATCGTTCAAGAAGTTGAAGATCATCAGTTTCTGAGACAAAAATGGTGACGGGCGTTGGAAAGTTTGTTTTAACCGACCGTTATTGGGATTGTCCTTCATTTCGCGCGAAGAGTGAAAATAATAATGGCGGGTGGTGTGATAGCACTTATGCGTTTTCATGTGAAGTATCTGTTTATTTTCCATTAATAGTTAATCGTTCTATGTCAATAAATGATTAGTTGTTTATAAATTAGATTTTAAGTGGTTGATTATCCTCAGGGATTCAAAGATCTATTTGAGGATCGGGAATTTTCTAGCTTTCAAGAATTTCGAAGTTGTTTGCAGAAATATATGAAGGAATACAGTGTTTTGTACGCGCTTGGTTCAAGTAAGAAATCAAGCAATGCACGCTGGACGTATGATAATGCGAGTGTGAGTACTACTGAGGTTACGTAGTAGATGCCAAATAAAAGCGACATAGGAGCCAAAACCGCGGATTACGACGTGTTTAGTGAGTTGAGTTCACTTACTTTCAATTGTTCAGTTCTCATGATAAATGCTGTCAATCTAGCTTTGACGTCTCTAGGAGGAAAACGATGTTGGTTGTTAGCTCTTTTACGTTAGAGCAAAACGATGACCTACCTGCCTTGCTGTACGATGTACACCCAACAAATCGCCGGCTCACTGCAAATGAAGTGAACGACTCTAGGCATTTGTTCGAGTACAATACTCCAACTGCGGAGTTGGAGCAGTATGCTGCGGATGTTTATGGCAAGTGTATAACGACAATGGATATTTGCAACATCCGTCATCGTTTAAAACTTCCAACACTAAGTAAGTTGGTTTGTGTACATTGATGTTGCAGAAAACCTACTCCAAATTCTTGATCACGTGGAGAAAAACAGTGTATTGCGTGTCATCAAAGATGATGATAATAGGTACACGCACATATGTTTCGCGCGGAAGAGCAAGTAAAGTTGTTCAGGCGTTTTCCTGATGTGGTCAACGTCGATGCCACGCATGGAACCAACTGCCACAAGTAGGTCCTCCATCAGTTCACATTTGCGGTTGTAGCTTAAAGCTACATCGGTTTCTTGTCACAGACGGGATGGGCCATGGAAGACCCGTGATGCATGGTTATATTTTGAGTGAAAACTACGCTTCCTCCATCGTTTGTTTGGAACCGTTCGAGATGTGATTGGGGATCACATACCTGTGAGAACGTTTGTGATGGAAAAAATGACGGCTCAAGTGCGAGCAGCGCGTGTCGTGTTTGGGTGCGACATAATGTTATGTTATTTCCATGTTCGAGATGCCGTGAGGAAACACGTAAGTTGGTGTCATTAAACCTGTAATCTCCGTTAAGATCAACTCATTTAGAAGTCGCCATTCGTTTCATCGTATGGCAACCATAGATAACTTGAAAGAGTCAATGAAAAAATTTGTCAGTTCATGTTTAAGATTCAACCAAGATGTTGCGTTAATCAGACGCACGGATCCGAAGTTTATGAACAACCTAATATGCAGTTGGCTTTATATAAAGCCTAGGTGGACCATTCATGCACAATCAGATGTTACTCACTTTGGAGACCGAACAAACAACCGTCTGGAGAATGCAAATGAACGAATCAAGAAGCGCACACATCCAAGGGATCATTTAGCCACGAACATCAGCAAAAATTGGGGCAATTATCCGTCTCACGGGATTCGCCTTGAAGGTCGTTCAAAAGGCAAAACTGTTCTTTTGACGCGAATCCTCGATTTTTAAATATTTTATGAAATTTTAAAACCGGAATTTCAGGCAAAGTACTTATAGTACATCAAGTGTAAATAAGCGGCATTGATGTAAAAATTAAAATACATCGAATAAGCCCCAAAAGTAGTAACTTGGTGATGAAAATTGTTTCCACCATTTTCGCGAAAACAACCCGTTATAGACGTTAGCTCACTTTTTCTAGTCTTATAAATGCAATCATTGCCATTCTCAAGATGAACTACGTACTCCTAACACCTGAGAGTGCTGCATTTTGCGGCGTTTCACAGATATGGTTGGAATGGAAATATACGACCATGCTGTGTTTGCTTTGCATTTCAACAAGAACACCAACACATTTGATAGTGAAACATGTATGACAACATATCTGGATTCTTTTTCTATACGATATTTATACTATTTCTCTTTGTTTGCAAGATTTCAGGTAGATACCGGTCGATGAAACGTTGCTCTTAAAAATGGTTGGAAATGACGCTATCATTTGGTTGTTTCCATCTTCGGTGTATATGGATCGGCGTAAGAAAGGGGTTACATGTCTCACTCTATCATCTGGAATCTTCAGAAGTGAATTCTATCCACCCTACTGCATTGTTTCTAACCAGATTGGTGTCGCGTGGCGTTCATGCGGAACAATATACGGAAACAGATGAAATCAAGCTGCTTGCCGATCACCGGGAGGTATACCTGTCAGCCAGTCACACTATTATGTTTGGAACGTCAAGTATCTATTGCGGTGCAGAAAACGTCCAATCAATATGGCAATCGATGGAATCCAGGATGATGATAACCATGTACCCCAAACGCTTCAAATACAGATTTTTCATTACTTCCCGTATGTGTTTGTTCTCCAAATTGTTCATGCTAAAGGTGGTTCGGAAGGAGCAGCTACTAGTGTGAACATAAACTGCATACTCAAACGCTGATCATAAGTTAAGTCAATCGGGTGAAACAGCTACTGGTGTGTACGTATACTGCATACGCAGGCGTTATTCGTAGCTTAATTGAATGAGGTCGAGACATCTACTGGTGTGAACCTATAATGCACACATAGCCTAAGTGAATCACGTGGAAGCATCTACAAGCGTGAACGCATCCTGTAGTCTGAGACGTTGTTGATAGCCTAAGTCAATCGGGTGGAGCATCTACTAGTGTGAACGTATACTGCGCATGTAGACGTTTTTCGTAGCTTAAGTGAATCATGCTGAAGTAGCCACTAGTGTGAACCCATCATGTATTTGAGACCTTGTTGATAGTCTGAGTCAATCAGTTGGAGAAGCTTCCAGCGTGATCGTATATTGCATTCTGGGACGTTATTCATAGCTCAAATAAACGAGGTTGAAGCATCTACTAGTATGTATGCATACTCAGACGTAATTCATAGCTCAATTGAATCAGGTTGAAGCAGTTACTGTTTGGAACACATAGGGCATTCTGAGACGTTGTCGATAGTTGATGTCAATCGGGTGGAGCAGCTACTGGTGTGAACGTATACTACATACGCAGGCGTTATTCACAGCTTAATTGAATGAGGTTGAGACATCTACTAGTGTGAACCTGTACTGTCGTTGTATGACAGGCAGTTTCGTATACTACTCACAAGTAGTATGTTACCCACAGGCAACGTTCAGGAACAAAAGGGCGAGCTGCAAATGCCAGGAAGACGGAGGACAAGCAGAGACTATAGAAATAGTGTGCACGTGCTCGGCGTAAGTTCCAGCAAGGCGAATGACAATGATGGATGTAAATGCATATCTAACTTGCAAATGAGTATACGCGTTTGTGGTTTGATTTTTGACATGACCTATACGGGCG
>JTDE01015021.1:0-10301 GCA_014338405.1 Paragonimus skrjabini miyazakii | reverse complement strand
AGAAGGCCAGTTGACAAGAAGTGATTGAAAATTGCTTTAAGCGGTTCTGCTAATTTCATGGTTCATCTTTACTAGAAGACAGGAGTGAGATGTGGGCAAGCAGGTTCCGTAATTTAATTCTAACTTGTGATACTTAAATTCATGGCAACTCAGTTGAGTAGCTCTCGATGCGGTTAAAAGTCGCTAGTGACTTGCAGCTATGCGAATTTAAGTACGGGTCATCCAGAGCGTTGCCTATTCCCACATCTGCATTAGTAAATCCATCAAAGGTTTGGAGTTGCGTATTACCAGCCTTCCTCTTTGTGTACGTTGCAAATTGCCTGCAGAAGAGCTTAGAATCTACCTTCAGCTTTTGAGCAAGACAACATCAATAGAAAAACCGAGCCTCTGTCTTCTTCTGGTACGATTGTGCCTCATGACTTACTCAGCAACTGCAAGTTCGGTTTGCTTTCGTCGCTAATTGTCCCAGGTGGGGAACAGTTGTTAATGAAATTGAAGATTTCCTCAACACTGAGCCACTGTCGATGATCTACACTAGGTGTGATGATGGAGCCAGATCATTCAACCATGGTGAGTCATATCTTCAACCCTGCGTAATTTGCCCTGTGGCAAGCTTCTAGACTCATATGTAAGAGACTGTGCTATCTAGCTCTGTGGAGATAGTTGAATTTATTTCTCCCCTCGAACACTATGACCAAGTGGAGCTGTGATCTTTGAATTACTTATCATGTCAACCTCGTCGGTAAGAACGTAGTCAAGATAAACCACGCTTGACCCATAAGCTGCGGGGTGTGATCTTAGACATACTAAAATAGCTCAGCTGCCTCAAAGAATTCCTCAGTGGAGGAGGACATTGCAGTATTAACTGGATGTTTCGTGGAATCTGGCCACGGATGTTTGGAATCTCTTACTACTATAGTATGAGTGTAACTTGAAGATAATTTTCTACGTACAGCGTTGTGTAAGACCGTGTTGACATCCTTGCACGGAGAAGTTGATTTGTAAATCACACCAGTCAAACAGATGAAGGTTTGAATGAAGTTTACTAATTGCCATACTGACTGCGGGAGTTCTAATAGTACCTTATTACTAATACTTGACGTCCTTGGCTGCGTGCTCATGTAAAGAGTTATACTATCTTATTTACCGCTTTCCACTTCACTTCGAAACACGGTTATACCAAGGATAGATAGTTTGCTGTTCCGCACTTTCTTTTTACACAAAGCCTGCGTAATGCTTACTACAAATGGATTTCACAGGAAACAGCGTTCCCGAAGTCTGTCCACTTTGTAAAAGAGCGAAACCACACTGGCACAAAAGCAGGGCCAAAGAACAGTTTCATTGCCCACAGTAAACATAGTAGAGTAATTTACTTGTACAGTTTCATCGAGGGAGGAGTACTTAGTCAGCATGTTGCAATGTGCACTATAACAGCTACTCCTTCTCAGAATGATGATGAGTGAGTTTTTAATCTTTAGAGTGGATTCTTCATATGTGTGAAGGTCACGTGGGGCCATCTTAGGAAAAACTGCACTGAGTTTTGTGATAATATACTTACTCAGGTCTGACATTTTCTGCTTTACTAATAAGTAGTGTGGCAGATTTATGAATTTAGATGAGACCCAACTGTGAAAAGTCAGGGCTCAACAGTGGCGTTTGTGGATTCCAGCGTGAACTGTTTGAGAAATCCTGCCGGGGCAGTCGATCCCCTGGATCATTTGGTGGATTCCATATGAGACATTGGTACGGGTGGGTAACCGAGTCCAAATGTGAAATTTCCGAGCTCCTGGCGTGGCTTCGTAGCTCAGCTGGTAGAGCCCTTGCCGCGTTGAGGCATGGTGTGTCTGCCGCTGGTTCGAATCCAGCCGAAGCCCTGAATTTTCACAGTTGGGTCTCATCTAAATTTTCTGCTTTACCAAAACAGTATTTGATCACAAAGGGCAACTATGAACGGGCTGTAGGCCCAGCCGTGCCTGTTCCGTCATTTCCTTTGTTAGGAAGTTTAGTCCAAGTAGTCGAGGCTGACTTACCGGGGTTAATTACGCCGACAGAGACACAGGACTTACGCCAGTGGCAGTTAGCTCACAGCAATCATTGAATGATTCTAGGAATCTCCACCGGTCTAGATCATGCGCTGTTAGAGTAACGACATCAGTGCATTCTAAACCAGACACATTGTGCATACTAATACTCCTGAGCCTGCGCTCATCAAGTCCCTGGGCCTCAGACGACGGATGCAAGCGTTTGTATTTGTCTCAATCAAAGAGTATCCTAACCAACGTATCACATATACTGTGAGTGACTTGTTGCAATTTCCCAAAGTCAGCTGGCGTGTGTAGGGTAGCTGTCGGTGGATATGACAGGACAGTGTACCTAGGGTTAGAGTTTTTTCGTATGATTTGAAATAGCTCTGTGAAAGATATCAGGATCACGCAACTAGTTGGGCAGTTCTAAGGATTTTTTCCTCTCCTAATCTTCCCAGTCGATTAACATTGCTGAACTACTCTCAGGCAAGTTGAACGCAATCGCTAATGGACACACAACTATACGCGAGTTTAGCGATATCGTCTCAGGTGTGCTGACCCCCATATCTATGGTGTTTGCTGTGCAGTGTCCATCAAAATGAATTAATCGGGTTTTTCTTTAGTTCTTTTCTTTCACTTTGATGGGGCGAGTCACCTGTGGTTGCGCGAGTGTACTAAGTTTTGAGTAGCTTGGCTGGGGACGTCTGCCTGACTGACCATAGAGGTATTATATGGGTTGTGCTTACTAGCTGGTGTCACAACAGCTGCGGGCCTTTGCCTCGTGTTACCAACGTAGATACTGTCAAATGGTTGTAGAAGCTATAGACGCTCACTCGCCTCGATCGGCCTTGTAACTCTTTTCGAAGTGGAGGTTGTGTTCTCAAGTTCAGTAGAACAATGCGGGATATGTTGTCCATCTTTTATAAAGCCACAGATGAGGTGTTCATTGAAAAGCAAGCTCTGTGGTGCATCCTGGCCTACTTTTGAGATCTCGGCAACTATAGATGTTGGTTATATTTACCGTAGGTTTTCAGCCGGGTTCTCTTTTACAGCGTCATAAATCAGTGACAGAACTAGTCCACAGGTTTTGTGAGCTTGCGTTACACACCGGGGCAGGCTAGATCCTTACCACTTTTGAAGGCATGCATTGTGAAGACATGAGTGAATAAGCGACCACTATTCTGTAGCAATGGATTGAACACAACACAGTACACCACAAACAATTAACAGTCGGGAGCACACACAAGGATGCTCAGACTCTCGACGATCAATCACACGACAACTAGGATAAACAGAAAAACGTGCAGATCTAGAGATAACGGAATGTAAAAATTATCCCACTTTATAATTACCACATGCACTGTAAGGTCCGAAAGATACAGTGTCTGCCTGCAGACCATGCCCAAGGTAAATTGGGCGTTTGGGATCGCATCTGGTGATTATCCCAGGTAGGCGGGACGTCTACGAATGTCGAGCGAACTAGATTTGAGATAGTGCCCCTGTTGTACTACACGTTTACTGTCAGCAGCAATGAGACTGAAATACAGATGTTAAGTCAAGAATTCTGGCTATACTTTTGTTATCATCGTGTCTATCGAAGTGATCAAATACCGGGCCAGAAATCTCCCAGCAGCTTCTGATATATATGTATATATCGCATCCATCGTAGAAGCAAAAAATGCAACATTTTAGGATACATTACTTTTGCTCGGGAATATTGTCGGAATTGTTCATAAGTAGTATATTCACATTAAAAATTCCGTGAACCAAATAACTGCACGATTTTACTGAAGCGTTATTTCAATATTTGAATTTTAATTCTAGACACAAGGAACATCGCAAAACGCCTACCACCAGAATCACCAAACAGCTTGATTCTGTAATTTACTCCACTTGTTTCGTTACTTACGAAGTAACAATTGTTTCATTATCAATATATCATTGAAACACAACGTCTGTTCATATTAAGATTTGCCATTCTTTGCCAATGTACCGACCTGGTGATCGTAGAAAATCATATAAACATTATACGGATATTTACAAAATAATGATTGAACTGGAAGATTTCTAATGAGATCACGTGAACGAAATCACAAACGTGTTCATTCGGTATTCAAGTGAATTCATATCTTTAGCTTTTTGATATGCAGCATTGAAGTAGATTCTGGATAAAAATTACCGGACGATTTATTCTTCTTTTTTATCTGATATCAACCCTAGTAAGGTAGCAGTTTTAGCTGCATTTTTGTTGCTTACTCATTCCCACCTTGTTGCTTACAAGAAATGGTCTCAGCCACAATACGGTTTCCGTATGTGTTGTTTACAGATTTCCTCAGCGAGTTGGATAACACAACCCTTGAGACTGGTCTACAGTTGTTGATCAAAATCTTTATAACCACTTCAATACAATGCAGGCTCATGTCGTTTATTTTCGAACCCCGTGCATTGTACAGCACATGATGAACAATCAGAAGCGTCTTGGGGAGCAAAATTTATAAAAATATCCACAACACGTGCATTTAATATAGGTCACAAATACCATAATCATTGTCATGCTAACGAAAGTGTCAAGTGACATAACAGTCTCTGAGTGATCTCTATGATTTGGGGAGTTTATGAGGGTCAACAAAGCAAGTATGGTCGTTCGGACGATATCTGTCACTGGGATTCTCAACTGGTGCTTCTGTCAATAGTTGGTGTTCTTTAACACAAGTCTACGAAGTCAGTTTACGTTTAAGTGGCCAGTCGATTCATAAACTTCAGTCTTCTGTGGTTCAGTGGACTAAGAAAGTCACACATGTCACTTCGTGTCCAAACTGTGCTGTCAACTACCCCGATTACTATATAAGCTGATTACTTATCATAACAAAGTTCTTAAGGTTTTGTGTGTGTTTGCTGACTGCGATAAGCCCCGAAAATCTCTACAACCCACATGCAAAGGTGATTGTAACATTTTTTCCAGCTCACGCATTGAGTAATACGAAACAACGTACCGATTAGTCGTCTCATTTCAGCGCGTCTATATAGAGGATTCTGAAGTATGTGCCACACAATGAAAAGAAAATTTTAAAACATTTCTCGGATTTTCCATTGAAGAGGTCTACTTAAACCGAGTTGGGTTAGCGTACAAACTCTCCACACTAAATTTCGTCATGCTGTGTGAGTCCTGTCGGTGCCCTGTTGTCACACCTCGTTGTTCCATTTGAAGGAAGGCCGTGCGCAACGCGACACAGCTTTTAGACAAGTTTGATAAGAGTCGTTCCCAGCTGCTGTGACGAATCGCGAAGATCAGATCAAATGTCTATTCTTGGTCCGGTCAGCACTACTGGCGTGTTCTAAGACCGGATTGTGCTTATCTTTTGGCTAAGTTTACACAGCGGGTTAAGTTCCACACTTAGTAAAAGGTGTACTATTTGGTGGCAACCCCTCAGGATCCACTACAAGCTGGCTGATCTACAGATAAGGCTGGACTGCCTAGGTTGCAAGCAAATCGGTTAGGGGATTTTCTGTAACTTCCATCATCCCGGATAGGTGAATTACCGCGAGTAGCGCTGTCGATCTGTCATCAGAGGGGATCGAGTTAGTAAACAAAAAGCGTTTACGGTTTCACAGACCAACATTTGAAAGACTAATTCCACCACTCATGGGTTATAAAACTGTACTACAGTTTGGTGACAAGAATGAATCGTATGCTGAACAGCTCTGCGTCGAATAAATGACAGGAAACAGTATCTGAAAACACCGCAGTCCGATACCTTTAAAATATCACTCTCAGAGATATTCCCATTCACCAACCTTGAAATATAGATGCAGTCATATGGACATCCTGCAAATGTTTGTAAGAACACGGAAATTGCTTCATATCCAATCCACTGAAAAAGCACGAACATTTACAATGCCCAGTGGTTGGAGGTTGTATTTTATCCACATTCATACTGCCGCAAAGTTCTAGCGTCGGTCTTTCTGACCTAAAATGCCAGGTTCCCTTTGACGGTTTCACCAGAGCTGGAAAATATATATTTGTTGCGGTGTGTTAACACTTCGTTTGCCTCCATCAGTTGCAAGCGCAAACCGTGGAGGTTATATACATAAGAGAAATAGGGATAGACACACCTACAAACACCAAGTATTATGTGATTAGGACCAGGACAACCCGACCGGTTGTCTTAGCCACTATCTAGCAGACTGCATTGTCTGATAGAGACGGATAACCATCGCTTCGCAAAATGTCACTATCTTTGGGTTTCGTTTGTGCAACAGTATCTTGAATAAGTTTACCGCGCCAACTTAGTGACCTGTTGGTATGAGGTGTTTAGCGGTCGTTAACGTTGGATTTCGAGCAGCCAGTCCACCAAAATGAGTCTGGCGCTTGACCACTTATTTCAGCCATTTTTGGATGAGTTTGGTCATACACAGATGTAGTCGTCGATCTGCTCTGCCTACGTAAACGTTGTTGCACCTGCAGGTGAGCTTGTACACAACGCTGGAGACAGAAAAACTTGACCAATTGCCTTCGTGAGTGTGGAGAACTGATCCACTAACTGCGTAATTGCACAACCGCAAACCTCCCAGCAATGACAGACATTGGTTTGTGTATAATATCATTCGCTGAACGGTCACCTTCGCATCACAAAAACAGAAATATATCTTTGGTATTGATATAATGGGCTCGATCACTGTCCCAGAACCGAGAAAAAGACAACAGCGTTTATTAGAAAAACAAGGCGAGTTCCATTAGGCCACAGAAGCTCTAAAATTTATAGGTCCCACGGAGAACGAATCACTTTACGGATGGGTATTAGAAAGTGCACTCGTGAGAACAGTTCACAGCTGCAGCTGCAATCTAATCGAGCTTAATGAACCGAGTGGGTTAAAACATACCAGTTAACTCGAAGCCGGATCGATCAATCGATATGACGTGATTCACCTTTGCTGCTTTGTTAGGAGATGCGCCTCTTAACAGGTACAGTTGGGCAAGTTGCTCTTGATCTCCTTATTACGAGTCCCAGTGATTTTCTCGGGGTAGTCGTCTGCTAGTAAAGTTTTCCTCAGCATCCCCTGTTCTGTCTGTAATTTGTAACATGCCTGGCTCTGCATGTGATTGCAGTACAGCTGGAAAACCGAAGATAATAAGCAGCTGATGTTGTTTTGCGGTGGACTGAACTATGTAAAGTATGGCGATAAATACATTTAAGTATTTTAAACCGTTTTCGATTCAAATTCGTGAGATAAGAATAGGTTGAGGTGAATATCACTGAGGTGATTGGGAAATAAATCACAATGTTCCTTGTCAACAAAATTCAAATTACCATACTGTTTGAACAATAACGTGTTGACCGTGTTATTTCAAACTAGTCACCGAACCACTCCCAAGCTGATGTCCGCTAGTTTAGATGAGACCCAATCGTGAAAAGTCAGGCTTTCGGTTGGATTCGAACCAGCGACAAAACACCATGCCGGAACGCGACAAGCCCTCCACCATCTGAGTTATGAGACCACTTCAGAAGCTCAGATATTTCACATTTGAAATCTGTTACACTCCCGTCTCACTGTCCGATGTGGAATCCACCAACTGATCCAGAGGATCGATTGCCTTAACAGGATTTCTCGAACAGTTCATGCTGAAATCTACCAACGCCACTGTTGAGCACAGAAATTGTATTACTAATGTGTAGTTTGGCAGACTGGATGATTTAGTGTGGGTAACAGAGTTCAAATTAAAGTTTCCGAGCCTCTGGCGTGGCTTCATAGCTGAGGTGGTAAAATGCTTGCCGCGTTTGGGCACGTTGTTTCTGCCGATGGTTCGAATCCAACCGAAACCCTTAATTTCACAACTGAGTCTCATCTGACTCGTCAGATCTGCCAACCTACCCATTAGGACTACACTGTCCGCGAGTGTTGGAAGATAAATGTCATTTTGGAAGAGCAGTGAAAGTGCTGGTTGCTCGCGTTTCATTGCTATAATTTCACATGGTGACAACTTTGCTGAGCCACGGTCATAAGAGCGTTTCTGTCAGAACCGCCGTCTCTACAGGTGCTCGTGTAGTGAGTTTGACGAATTCGTAGCTGGGTAGAGTAGAGCAGTTGATGCCGAAGGTAGTATTCTCGTTCTTCGATCAAACTAACGTTGCACTGAACTACTCCAAGGCACGTTTGATGGGGTTTTTTTCTTTCCAGCAACAGAAGATAAGGATCCTTGCGGGTATACTTAACCACGAACAACAGACGTTTTGCTTCGTTTACTGCGACATCTGCCTTTTCATCTGGCTGATTATGATAAGAGCTGGCAAGCCGATGTGTGAACTTCCAGTATGGACTAAAATGTCGAAATTCTGCACTGAGTAGTGATCCTTTGTAAGTTAGCAGTTCCTCTGGTATTCCGTGGCGAACAATGTGACATTGTAGTTCGTTCAGTAAGGATTGCTTGGTTGTTTTGAGCATTACGTCAATCTCAAAGAGATCGTCTAAATAGTCTACTTTTATGAGATAGTTTTTATCGGAAGGAGTAAATATATCGACCGTAGCCCTCTGCTATGGTTTTTTGGTCACTTCATGTATCATCATCGGTACTTTCGTTTGACGAACGTCATGAATTCGGCATGATAGACAAATATATACAGCTATATGTCACATAGATGATAGCTGCTCTTCATTGTGCATTTTGCATGTTTTTACTTTTCAACCTGTTTTTGTTTTATTCAAGTCCTCA
Source organism: Paragonimus skrjabini miyazakii (assembly GCA_014338405.1). NCBI lineage: Eukaryota > Metazoa > Platyhelminthes > Trematoda > Plagiorchiida > Troglotrematidae > Paragonimus > Paragonimus skrjabini miyazakii. The sequence continues at coordinate 1,568 of JTDE01015021.1, read as the reverse complement.
ATTTGTTATTTCGGTCTTGGACCTAAAGTCACAACCTTGTCCGTGCATAGCCAGCTGGACACATCTTATCTGTAAACTATATTTTCTGTAGTGTTTTGATTGTGAACAGAAAAGTGTGTGTTATACTGTTGAACTGTTCCAACACATTACATTGTCTGTTAAATCAATATCTCGCACAGTTTGAATATCAGTCTAATTTCCTCGATGATTAAACCAAGGCGTCAGTTCCATTAACAGCAAAATTTGGTCTTTAGGTCATCCTCGCAAAGCAACATTTTAAGGCGAAGAACAAAGGGTATCGTGAGATATTTCGTCTGTTAAAGGCGTTTTGCTCTTGCAGCGTTATGCTGAACAGAATTAATGACGTTCATGTCAGGCAGCTCATTCCTCCGTTTGTTGAACACATTTTATCCTGGTTGATTAACGCTCTTCGTATCATACTTCTGAAGATGGATAAGCGTTCGTTACTGACGGCATGGATCTACGTGCACTGGTTTAGGTACAACGTACGCTGGATTCTCGTAGTCCATACTCGCAGTTTTCTTCCAGAAGATGTCATTGTTAAAATGCCCCACTGCAAAAACGCTTCTCATCTTTTCTTATTCCGTCTGTTTATACTGCCGTTCATAGTTTATATGTGTCATGCTCCGAAACGTAGGCGGTTTCCTTGCCATTCAGTACTGCACTCAAACCGTACTTGCTGTTGTCATACTACATCTTGGACTGCATAGATGGAATAAAGTGTGCAAGTATTGGCGCATCGGTTATCGGTCCTTCGGTTTTCGTAAACTCCTCTTCTTGCTTCTCTTCTCATTGCCATGTTGAACTCTTCTGAGACGATTTTACGATTGGTATTATTATATCTATCAGGCACGGCAAGAAATTGAACAAATTAATAACCACCTCCTTAAGTTGGTTGATGGCGCTCCAGTCGCTTGGAGTAGACACTGCCTCGATTGCTATGATCTTCTGATCTTGTCCGTGGAAAAAGCTTCCACCGTGCAAGCGTCAAACTTCTGCCTGTTCGGCTTGAGTTTCTTCTGCGGGCAACGCTTCAAACACTGGTGGCGGTTCTGTTCATGTTCCTTTGGCTTTGCGCCATAGATTCCCTCATCGTCCGCCAAACATATCACACCGTACGAGTCTACAAGTGTTTGTAACAACAGCTTTTGAAAGATTTCACTCGATACCTTTAGTCCAAACGGTAAATATTACCAATGATGCTGTCCAAAAGACACACTGAACATCGTTAAATAACTCGGTTTGCTGTCCAACACGTTACACGAAAAGACGGATGGCGGTACCAGTTTTGTGAAGTACCTTGCCTTGGACAGCTCCCGCAGTATGGCGTCCAACATGATTATCACATAACAATCCCTCCCTATCACGTCGTTTAACGGTATTGGGTATATGCGTGCACACAGACCACTATTGTTCGTTGCAATGTCCCCGATGTGGCTATCCAAATCGGTCGACTCGTCAACTTTAGCAATAACGCGCAATGTTAACAAACGCCTCATTTCATCGAACTACTTTTCCCTCAAAGCAAACGGTACTTTTTCTGGCCG
>JTDE01015020.1:0-10415 GCA_014338405.1 Paragonimus skrjabini miyazakii | reverse complement strand
CAAACAGTTTTTTTCTGAACACACAGAGCTGGCTTGAGGCGATTGATTGCTACAGCTTCAGCAAATCTCAGGAATCTTGAATTGGAGTGACGCAACAGAACTCTGAATGCACAAGCTGGATCGATAACATGACCAGTGGTCAGGACGTGTCTAGCGATTGATGAAACTGGCTGTTTACGTGATCTGTTGTTCGGCATACTCAGTTTTGTCCCTTCCGTTGGTAACTCTACGAAACTTGGTCTGGTCTGCAAGAATACCATTCAATTTCTCGATGTAATCGCTTCTATTCAAGATGACAATTCCAGCTCCTTTGTCTGGTCTGCTGAAGAGGATGAATCCACGTGTTCCTTAGTTATAGGCCCTCTCTGTCTCGATGTACGCTTACAGTATGACTGGCAGCAATTAACAAGTGTAGATTTAAATAATTCAAGGTCATCTGGCGAACGCGGGGTTGAATCTTGCGTCTGACCGGAAAGATTCTCAACCTGCACCTCAAGTTATAGACGTTCTTTCTTACGTTGTGGGCAGCAAAACTTAGAACCGAGTGAGAGCGCCTCGATTGTGATACGATCAAGATGTAAACTGGAAAAGTTGTGTATGCACCTTTCTGGTTGGCTTGGAAATTCGGTTTGAGGCCTGGAAGAGCAGAGAATGCGCGATAGTGAAGCTCGTTTCTTCTGAGTCCGTCTGGCAACCACTTGTTTCACGAAAGCAGTGAACAATTCGCGTTCCTGATCTGTGAGATTTTCCACTGTTGATTCTCGCTGCGCTATATTTCGCTCAAATTCGACAATTCCTCTGCGATGAGTATCAAGTTGATTGAGACTGTGGCGTTTCAATGCTATGCTTCTTATTTCGACACGGTCCCTGCGCAGAGCCTGCCAAAATGGCTTCGGGTATTCGTTGCGATCAATGCAGTCAGTGATGAATTTGATCCACTACTTCGCCTCTACCAGGCGAATGGTGAACTTCAGGTACTCGTTGAGCGCCTTTACCACTCTGGGCTCCTTCGTTAATCTCATCGTTTCAAATATGCCCATTACGATAATGAGAATAAAGACATATAGGCGAACATATATTTTCGGTAATTCACCTTCAGGCCAGTACAATTATATAAGGAATTAATAGAGTTAGATGGAGATATCAGTTAGACTTATTACAAAGAAACTAGGTAACTGGTCAGTCAATTGACGATGGCTTGATTGGTCGGTTACGTCACGCTTGTCCATTGGTTTTACCGCGCAGATTGACCATCGGTCCGGTGGATTTGTGGCCATGGTAGGTGTAGCGCTTGAACAAACCGTTTTTGGTGACATAATACCGGGTAAAGCAGCCTGAAGATGAATTGTCGAAAACATATGTTCGCCTATATGTTTTTATTTCGTTGTTTCCGTAAATCATTTACCGTTATGCTCAGTTTTGGTTCGGCGCTCCCTACATCCCATATAGTCTGAGCTAATTTGATTTCCGTTGATATTTAAATTCGAACGAACATCCCAAATCCACACTTTGATAGGTGGGATGTATCTAGATAGATTCTATCAAAATCAATAGATCTAGTCACAAGATGTACAAAATCGGTGGCTATACTCTAAGTTCAGCTAGTGGATGCCACATGACCACACCGGAACTAAGAGTAAAGCTCCGTCATCGAATGGATACATAATTTGTCACTCGGATCAATGCAATGCCTGCACTTTTGTCCGGTTCCTGCAGCTAACAGTTTAAACATAATCCTCACTTAAAGTTGTGAATTAAACACAAAGGTTAAAACACCCAGGAAGAAAGCAGGCAATGTCATCAGGCTGTGAAAGTAATGATGCGCTACTTTTTGACCGGTTGGCAGCAGACGCTTCCGAATTAATCAGTCACAGTTACCGGGGCCCAAAGTCATCTGCGTAAAGGCGTCAACACACGTGGTTTTCCCTGCAGCACTTGTGGTTCCACACACACGTCCCGTCTTCACTGTAAACCCGAGGTCATCAAGACAGGAAACCTGTGAGTGGAAATCTTGGTGATTCAATCAGACAATGTGTGATAACCGGATGATAGGCCAGTTGGCTAGTGAAGCCCTTAGTTCGTAACGAAACTTCACCGGTAAGATTTATGCCAGAAAAATAGATCAACAATACTTGACACAAGGGAGTTTAATATATTGTTTTGTATAAACGGTAAAATAGGAAAATCGGAATGTGATCTTGGACTGAGAAATCAAGAACCACACTGTACTACCAGTGTTAAAACCGAAACGATAGCAGGCAACCGTGATCCAAGGTAGATCACCGGCCAATACCATCGAAAAATAAACAAACGAGCAAACTCACTAGTGCCGTCCATTCCTCGATGGTTAGGAATGGGTAGATCGGCAATCCGGTATGACCTGCGCATTTGCTACTGCACTGGGGACAACACAACACAGTCGCATCATTTTGCTCTATTCTGATGGATGACCAAATCGAAGGCGCAAGTAGCTCAACCCCCAGTGGAATATTTTGACGCGGTGATAAGATATGGCCAACTACCATAACCAGTGGATTGCAGATAACACCAGCGATCAGACGAACCAACACTTGACAAAATCGGATAATGTAGATTGAACATCACCCACAATTGATCGCAGCTGTCGCATTCCCATAGACTATCCAGTCGGCCCCTTTTGAAAAGAAGCACTAGACTCGAGTTTCGCTTTCATCTAAAATCGGATCAACCGACGTGAAATGTAAGGCGAAATAATCACAACTTTAATCCAAGATTCTTACAGTTTGCTGAGGCTGTCGCAATCAATCGACTGAAGCCGACTCTCTGTGTTCAGAAACAGTTATTTGTAAACTTGACTCTTCCTTGGACCTAGTGACCTTTCCTAACCCACCGATTGACTATCAACCCTACCCACCCATCCGTAACTGCTCGATATAAAACAACCGTTTCATGTTATTGTAAATTTGGTACTGATGAGTCAATACGAAATGCTTGCATCTACCAGTTTTCGTGTCCAACAGTTTTGTTCAAACAACAGAGAGTGTTAGTCACACTCATAAAAACAGGCGGAAGTGCACACGTTGCTTAAGTGGAAACCCCTGGTATTTTGTGGACTGGAGTTCCGGTTCATGAACGTGGGAGCGAGCATGATGGGAGAACACACGAGTTGGATGATAAAGATCGTGCTATTTTGAACCACTTTTTGCTACAACTCCACCAGTCATCTTTCGCATTTACATTCATCTGTAGGTCTGTAATGTAACGTTGTATGCAATTCCAAGCTGCCCAGCACTAATATTGGTGATTCGTCGTTTGGCTAGCCAGATCATATATACTTGGAAATTTATAGCAATTGACATGATCTATGACGTTTTGCTAAACCTCCTTTCGTCGTTTTAACTCCGCTGAACCAATATAGTGTTATTCATTTGACAATAAATTGTTCCCGACGATTGTCTTCTGTGATTTAATGAGAATTTTATCAAGAAGGCAAGTTAGTTATTTGTTAGAGGGCTACCTTACATTGAAGATTTCACTATTTACTGTTAAGTAGATGGGGATTTGGCTGCTATAAAGCGACCAACACATACAATTGATTACAATCTTCTCATGTAAACAGACTGTTCGACAAAACCCTTTCAAACAGGTGTATTAAACCCGGCTTTTAACTTTGTTGGACTAGTTTATATTATCATATCATGTCATCTCGTCTATTCTGTTACCGAAATTTGATTTCTGGTTTACCTTTCTGGGATGTGACCGCGGTGATTATGAAAAGATTCACTTTCAGTTTTCAGTCATACCCATGGAGTGAAATTGCATCTAAGAGCAGATCACAAAACTACAGGCTAATAAACAAACACAAATGTGTGAATAAATAAAGTAAGCACGGCGGACAGCGAAGAAGAAGACTAAGTCATTGATGGCTACGCAGTTCAACAGTCCAAAAAGGCTTTCATATAAACGGTTGGAGGCTACCTAACATGGCAAGCGAGAATTGCTAGCTTTTTTCGACTGGGTTTTCAAGAGCCTCATTGTGCGTAACCCCATTATTGCTTCGTCAGCTTGCTGCTTGTTCCAGCTGTGAGTAGCCTCAACGACCCATACACAGTGTGACAGATGCTCTGCTGGAATACAGAGTACACGATACGGTCATCGTAGATTGTGTCGCTGTTATGAACTTGCAAGTCTCTGGAACATGCACAAATGAAATGCCGTAGTACGCACACAATCAGCCCATGGAATACAAGCTAACAGTTGATGATAACAGCGGCCAAATTCTCATAAATTATCTGCATGATCCGCGCAAATAAAATCAACCTATGAACCGTAAATATGTCTGGGCGCACACGCTAACTGTAAGCCCTCATTTTGTCGACAGGCGGACTTCTTCGTCAGGTTACGAGTGACGAAGACTGACGTGTAAACAGCTTGTTTCCGGCATCATAACTGTTGAGGAAAGTCTATTTTCCCTAAGAATGGTTTATTTTTCCAGATATCTTTAAAAAATATATTGTGATTTTGAATCCCATTTTTACGCGCCACAGCGTGAAAAAATTTAATTTTGGCGCACGTTTCTCCTGCGCCTCCGATTGGCCCATCCCACTCTTAGTGCATCAGTTCAAATGGGATTCTTCAAAGTCATTGAGTGACTATATGTATGCAAACGCTGGTGAGTTTTGTTACCTTTGGTGTGACAGCAAATACACTTTCGACTGAAAGTCATGGTCTTTTGTATTCATCTGAGGTTTTCGGGTATTGTTACGCTCTGTGCTACGTTCCGTGATTCGTATAGTCGTGCGCTACACATTTCTCATTATCGTTGACCAGTGGGTCATAACAATAACAGAAACCTAATCAGCACTGTCAGGGACTGATGACACGACATTACACAGGTTTGTAAAGCTTCCATTTCGAGGATGTCTGAACCTCTGCGTATTTCATCCAGAAAATCAGCTTATTGTAACTGGATCTACGGCCCACGAGCACGTAAACGGATAACAGAATGACAGTTAATAAAACGGCGGATAACAGGACGACCGATAACGGAGTATACACGATCAGTTAGTCTGTTCCCGGCCAACGCAACCACCTGAAGCTACTGCATAAACACAGCGAAAAGCCTGGTCTTCAAACAGAGCCTCTTTATGCCACTCAGCCCGAAGACAACATGGTCACAACCCGATCGTATTTACAAAGTTTGGGACTATCAACAAAGCAAGGTCAAAAAGGACAGACCAAACAAAAGTCCAGACAGTGCGAAGTAAACTCGTAGTCGGGATGACAACCGTAGTTGTCACTACGATCGTGAAGACTGGAGAAGCACACGACTATGACAACGGTAAAGGTCACTGGAAAGTGTACTTTGTTAGTCTTCTTGCCGAAATATTTTCAGAGAACTGGCGACTTCGCTGGCACACCTCTTACGTTGTTAATCATAGGGAGGAAGATCGCATACTCCTGTCGAGTACTACTAGAAGTGGGGGAACGCCCGGAATAGCCGCTCATAAAAGCTCACTCTTCACTGAGAGCGATTGTATACTAAGCCAAAATAAAATTCACACGTGCCACCGACGCACCTCTGTGGTGATGAATACTGTAGAAACAAAACGATAGGCAGAGTCCAATGTGGTTTTGATCAACGAATACCACTACCCGTCGCACCGTGAATATATACATAATCGAAACATCCATAATCAAGTGGGAAACCTACCTGTTATTTTTGCACTAGGTCCGCTCTACACTTCTGACGTCATTTCGGTGTGGAACTCATAAGTATATCAAATGGGATACAGAAAAGTCAGTACCCTGATGGTTATCACATGGTGTTCTGGCATCCTATTTAAAGATCTCTATGACTACTGTTGGAGATCGATCACAAGGCACTCCGTCAGTCTCTCACATGAAACAAAGGAGTGTAATCGGTTCGGTTTCCTTTCAACAATTCCCTATGATGGTATAGCAAACCGTAACTAACTGAACAGCTCCAACTTGAGATCTTTGCTGCCCAAGGTATTCCACCTATCTGCTTAGTTGCGTTACTGGCGTACAAGCTGTGAATCATCTGATTTATGTGTGGTCTTTCAAAGTTCCGCCATATCAACAACACATGCGTGGAAGAGTCTTTTTTGCAGCGGGTTCGACTAACCGTTCAGAGTTATGTTTGACCGTAGTTCAGATCACGTTACTGCTGTGACCTGGGTATTTTGATAACATCTCACACACAACCGCAGCACGGCACCCAAATTCTCAGGCGTTTTTGTTTGTGAGTATTGCTCAAGTTGGTTAACCCTGTTGGAAAGAGACGCTGCAATATCCCGTTAATTTTATTCGTTAGCTCTGTGCAAAACCCACGAGTTAAATCGTAGTTTTTGAATTCAGCTTATTTGGTGAGCGATAGTCCAGGAAACTAAAAGATAATGAGAATAAAGATATATAGACGAACATATGTTTTCGATAATTCATCTTCAGGCCGGTACAATTATATAAGGAGTTAATAGAGTTAGATCGAGATATCGATCAGGCTTATTACAAAGAAACCCATCAAAAGCGGTCCGAATCAGAACACTTTGTACTGCCGAGGCCATTGGAATCAGGCTGCTTGATCCGGTATTATGTCACCAAAAACGGTTTGTTCAAGCGCTGCACCTACCATGGCCACAAATCCACCGGATCGATGGACAATCTGCGCGGTCAAACCAATGGACAAGCGTGACGTGACCGACCAATCAACCCATCGTCAATTGACTGACCAGTGACCTAGTTTCTTTGTAATAAGTCTGATCGATATCTTGATCTAACTCTATTAACTCCTTATATAATTGTACTGGCCTGAAGATGAATTATCGGAAACATATGTTCGCCTATATGTCTTTATTCTCACTGTCGTAATGGGCATATTTGAAACGATAAAAGATAATGGGGAATTTAGTCGATACGTCGATTAGTCGATTCACGTAGTACGGCAACGTTCACAGACTGAAATAGTTAACAGGACATGAGTGTTGTAACCAAAAGTGAGTGGTGTTCAACTGATCTTCTAGAGTCTCACGTTAAACTAATTACCACTCAATCACGTGACTATTTGTAGCTAATGAACCCCATTCAGGATACCGCAATTTAAGTAACCCTTCTGCAGATTCGACCCACCCATCGTGGTTTTTGAATTAAAAAGTAACCAACAGCTTACCTATCGAAGAATACCCTCGTGCTCATTTTTAACACATCACGACAGTTTCATATGTGACCTACAAGCGGGAAGATCAATTGATTCGCAATGCAACTCTTACACAAACTTGATGTGAGATCGATCAATGAAGTCGACAACACACGCACACATGCAGATGGCATTGTATGATAAAGAACGAAGGTAGTCTCTATCGACCAGTTCAAAACGTGTTTTGGCACTCGATTGAAGATGGAACAAAAATAGTTTACACTAGTTTAATCGTGGTGAACAGGGCTGAAGAGGTAGACCTAGAGAGTAACTATAACAATCCCCCTTGAAATGAAAGTTGACATGACCAATAACTGTGGTCTCAGCTGAGATGCACTCATTCTTGAACACATGACAACATGAACCACCATACAAAGGTGGTGCAAAAGACAGTGAAAAGGAGATGAGTTAAGTACTCCGAAAAAAAAAATTTGATGAAAGTTTCCACAGTGTTTCTCTTCGAATGTCAAGCGGCTGACACAGCATTTTGTACACCGAAATGGGTTCGAAAATCCAGGTCGAAACACCATGTACACAAAGGCTACGGGTAGTGTAATAAGAAGCAAGTCAGGTTGTGACCACAGCGCACTACCGATATGTGGGTTGATTTGTAACAGAGTGAACTAAGTTCGAGTAGCGTTGATGGAATAGCCTCACAAACCGGGCTGCCTGCAGAATGAGCAGATAAACTACTTCACGTTTATTTGGCAAAAGTCTTCAAGGGATAAAAACGTGATCCTTTTAATGGGTAGTCAAACCAAATTATGGACAAAAGCATGATCCGGGGTCCAGTTGCAATTATACTGGATTAGAACGGTTTTCTGTTTGAAGAACTTTGAACCATTCAGTACAGGGTGGTACAAGTGGAACTTAAGCCAATCAGCGCCAGCGAAACAAAATAGGTAACTAACCAATACATTGGATTTGTTCCTACGATATGGCGATTCAAACAAATTGTGTGAACGCGTGTCGAATTTAAACAACCGAATTGTTTAAGTCAAGGTCATTACATGTAATAGCGAAAGAGCTGATCAAAACGCAACAGGCTTGTCGTCCAGTAGCAATCCGCAAATATAAGCACAGTTATTTCTTTGGAAAAAACAATAATTTTTTCCCAACAAATTGAGATTGTATAATGTCCCTCAGACCACTGTTATGATTGTTCTGATACGGCAAACATGTCTTGGACTCTGATCTTCTACAGATGCTCCACAAATCCGTTTAGAGGAGTGGCCTTTATTGAGAAGACTGTCTAGAGTGGACCACATCACACGGTTGGGATAGACTCAAGCCTATCTAGTTACTTGAAGAGATGAACAGTCTAAACTCCAAATGTGCAACAACACAACCGATGTGAATTTGTAAAAACATATGATGCCCATAAATTGTAGATTTCACCGCCCCTGGATGGTTTGATACAGTATCCTAAGATGAAACTATCTCCAATCAATACCTGGTCATGTGGCCTTATTCCAATTCTTCATAAAACGTTAAGAAGTGAGTTCAACTGAGATAACTTTTTTAGAAGTAGTTAAAAACTATATTCAGGCTCTCGTGTTTCATAGTTTTTCAGAAGTTTAAACTGCTTAGTAGACTTCAATTTCGATAGACGATGAACTGACATGTCACGAGTAAACACAACATTTCGATCGTCTGCAGACGACAAAGACCGTCTAGGTCATTCATTGTAAGTCCACTGCATTGCGGTCCCTCTGAATTTTAGTTCCACTAATCTTTATCATCTATAAATACAACCAACACGAAGGTATTAGTCCTTAATAAAAGCATTTTGGTCAAGCTAGTTTATTCACCCAAATAATCCAGTCATTAAACAAACTTATTTTGAGCTTATGTAGCAGTTGACAATCATCAATGTCGGCTATAGAATCGAAGGGGTCAGATGGTGTTTTTTCAAGTGTGTACTACTAAAAGCCGTAGTATTAGTAATAATAGCAGTAGCTGATGCATTTTTTCCAGCAACTGGGAAGTTTCCTACGAGGCGAATCGGGGCGTCTCAAATAACTCCGAGTTCTAGTTTGAGGCATTATCAGCTCATCTACACAGTGACGAACGCTTATACCACACGAACCTGCCTCCGGACGGGTACACGGTAGACCCTGCCAATAATGAAGTAGCCCCCACATTGAAGAGCGTGGAGAACACCGCTCCAAGCTTGGACAAGATTTTGCCCAAACATTTGAAACACATGAAGGCTGATGACATGGCTGGATATTTGTACCTCATCTTGTTGGCTGAAGGTTGTCCAGTTCACTTGTGTCACCCTAAAGTGAATAACCCGTTTTCGCTCAGCAATCTGAGACCCTTCCACGCATCTTCAGCGTCGGTACGTTGTTTCCACAAGATACAGCATGATCGTTGGAACTCGCGCCTGGAAGTGCTCAATTTCCATTTCGCATTTCTACATCGTTATGGATGCCTTGATGTGACCTCACTGCTTCATGCGATGCTTTGAAACTCATGTTCAACATATGCCAGTCTATATGTGGCCCTTACTGACGCGTCCAAGGCGTTTGATTCTATTCCTCATAAGTTGATTATCAGATTGAAGCCGGAGCCGTAGCTTGGCTACCAGTTCCAGGACAAAGTGGTCAGCGGTTTCACCTTAGCTGATGATCTGTTCCTTTTAGCAAACAATTTGGCGCCTTTATCGATGAAGCTTACAGCCACAGCCAGTGCTCTGAAGCTATCTGAACCTAAGACCAAAACTCAGAAGAATAAACTCATAGTTGTTTGCAATGACCGTAAACACAACGCGATAGTTATTGCTGAGGAATCTATTCACTTCTAACGGACACTGTCCACTCATTGATACAGTGAATTATCTGGATATCCCGTTCACCGGTAACGGTAAAGCTTTCACCAGTCACCTACTGCAACTCTGTACAATATTGGATGGAATTTGTGTGGCCCTTCTGAGATAAGTATACCTGCTGTGACAGCATATGATTCCCGGGAGTTATCACTCGTTAGTTTTGAGCTTAGTCCACCACAATTCATTGAACCTCATTATTTGTACAGCACGCGAGTTTATCCGACGGACACTCCACCTTCCAAAGAGCATTTCAACCAGTTACATCCTTACGTCAATTTACCTGGGTGATCTGGACATTCCGCGTTCATCTACCACCATTCCCATTTCGCGCAATTTACAGGCGGACAGACCGCACTTCAGTCGATGTCCACTTCCAAGGACCGTGGA
>JTDE01015018.1:0-10429 GCA_014338405.1 Paragonimus skrjabini miyazakii | reverse complement strand
GACCATCTGTAATTGTCGTATAATATATTTGCGGTCTCCACAACTACCTGTATTTCTATTTCGCATCTGGTGTTAATGCGTATACCTGAGGAAACGTTAATTCAGTGCACGTACGCAATAAACTAAGAAGTTTTGTTGAATACAAGAAATTAAGCAAATATATAATCCTAAAACACTTTCTTGCCCGCAATTATCGCATCTGAATTGGTCGCAACTGGACGGAATCTGTAAACTAGAGATCAACCGCATTAATAGAAACACCTGATTGATCGTCAATGAAGCTAAAGTCGTCTCTCAGATGTTAACTTTGTTGTTTGTGATAACCCATTCAGATACTTTGATCTTGAATGTCCTCATCCTTGTCAGTTATTCACATGCGTCGCTTGTTTTTCATGACCAATAACATTTTAGTGAGTCGGATCATTCGTGCTGGTCAGAAATATTACGTTAACATCCCATAACTGGAGTTTAAACAGTTCTTTACATGGCTCGCTAAGGTAGACATTGGTTGTCGTGAAACTGTTCTGAAAATATTGAACGAAATTATGGCAGGCGGAACCATTTTTGACACGCATCCTAGTTGTTCGTCTACCTCAAACGCGTGAACTTATTCCGCACCTACTTCGAATTGGTACACCGCATACAGCTGCAGATTTGTTGACCATGTTGCCCGAAATGATACATAAACATCTTCAACCCAATCACATTAAGATGTCTGCTGAACTATCACTAGAGAGTTACAAAACCGTAAGGTATGTCAACCGAATGCTAATTTTTGAGCATAATTGATGCTGATTTTCAGTTTGCCCATACTCCACTTTCAGCGAGCACTATACCCTGACGGCAGAAATTAAACGGGTAGGGGCAAACATTATAGATAATATATTCCACGGTTTGATGCTCTAATCAAACGGCATACCATGTACTTTTCGACTTTCCCACGAAGCTTATGCAACAAATTATAAGAATGCATTGCATGTGTATTTGCTTCTAACTCGTTTCAGACCACAACGTGCGAAAAGGATTGTTGAAAACAAATATTATTTCGGAGAACGATGAATTATTCGTTCAACCAACAGAATGCGTCTGAGTTGTGCAACCCAATATGTAGAATATGAACTAAGCTTTACCCGGGTACCGAGTTTGGGTGGCACTGTCTTATGAAAGGGGCATATCAAAAACCATATATGATAAGCAATAATTCACTCCCGAACACTTCGTAGTAAACTGCATTCAACTGATGGGTGCCTCCTTGATTTTATTTCAAAGCCAAAAAGAACAAATCTAACTGCATTAGAGTAGTCGGAAGACAAAAATTACGAAATGAATTCATTTCGCACACCCTCTTCAGTCGTAAACGTGTCACTAGCATGAAAACCAAACCAAACAAGACTTAAATGAAACGGTCGAAAGTACAATTCAGGCTGGATCGTGATTGTCACTCACGGTCAAACCCACGGGAAACAAAGTTTGATAGTCAGTTGTTTCTGTGCACATAGAATCGGCTGTTGACGGCTGATCAACGAAGCTTCAATATACTTGAAAAGTTGTGAGTTGTGAGCGTTCATCATGATCTTAAACTAAGATGCGGTGTTGACACTGTGACTCGTAGTTGATAAGTGCCTCGCAATGGATGAAGCAGCGTTTCGTCCTCGCTGAGTGACACTCATTGGCGTGTTAAACATTGCAACTATCAACCAACTTGTGTCTTCTGACAAGTCTATTCGAACGGTTAAAAGGGACTCAATGTTTCAAACTACCTACATTACTTCGGACTGCGTATATTACAAGAATGAATCTTAACTTGTGAATAAATTGCGGTAACATAATGCTAAGCTTCAGGTCGAGGTGAACGCTTCCGTTATTTATCATGAGTTTATGCCTAACAAATGTGGAGGATACGTGACGTATGGACAAATTTACCTGCAAAAACAGGTGCAAGCGAAATAAATGATCCTGATCTATCAAATGTCTTATGGGTTATCGTTAAGCAGGAAGGTTAGTTAAAACTGACTAAATGATGTCAACGATGCTTCAATTTCCAGCGGTAACGATTGCTCGATCGAATTAATGAAGTGTGTACTAACTTTGTTGGCGCAAACAGTACGATTCTTTCAATCATTAAAATTATCAAGATTATGTGCGTTTCCTTATATACTAAAATTATTTATATGTCGTCACTCATTGAAATACTGCCCGAGACTGTTGGAAAACCTATCACAAACCGTCAGACGTTCAAGGATTTACCTTATGACAGACAGGCACACATTAGATAATTTTCGATATCCCTCGAAATAGAACTTAAGTCAAGCGTTCACCCAGAAAACTGAAGGATGACGGTTTTATTGAGGTTCTGCACCAGATATGTTTGTGTTTGGCAAACGTGAGGCAATCTTCCATTATTACGTCCATCGCAAGAACTAACCATTTAGGTCCGTGCGAATATAGAGACTGAACAAAAGAATTCATCTGACAATCACCACCAAATAAACCCTTCATAACCTATGTTTTGCTCACTCGTTTTGCCACCCGGTGCGAGCGACCAAACACAGACATCGATGGTCAAATATTTCAAAACGGTTCACGTCTACTACTCTGGACGATCAAGTTTCACCGTCGAAAATTAACTCAACCATCAACGTTGCCCTATATATGTGACCTCGCGGTCCTAGAAAGATGCCTATCTGTTGCCAAAGGTGTCCCATATTGGCGAATTCTCCGTTAGCCTTGAGGATCCACGCTTTCCTTTCATTACCCCACCTCCGCCGCCGATGATGCAGCTCCCCAATTACACAACGGGCCGACAATCTCCCTAACCTCATTATCCAGCATTAACTTTACGTAATCCAAGCTACTTCACAGGAGCACTTTGCACTATGAGGCAGGAAATCATATCCAGAAGCATTTGGCGAAACGTGGAATAACGTCCAATGTTGTCTGTGCTGCTTCAAAATTGCCACACAGCAACACTTTATCACCAGCCTAATCAAGATTAGTCAATCTACCCCTGAACAGGAGTTGCACACCAACATCTTGTAACTTCTGCAAAAAGTCTTATAGTATATCCTACATCACAAAGTTAAGTGAAACTGGTGAAAGTGAACAGTCTTGACGCACGTCGTTCTTTGTGCTAGAACTGTCGAACATCATCATAAACCCCAACCTGATCTATGGGAATGAAGCGCTGACAGTGTGTTCACGCATTTAGTCGGTACACCTTTGCGTTTAAGTGAGTTCTATAGTGTGCAGTGAACCGCTGGATGAAACGCACTTTAACAGTGGAGAAACGTCTTTATTGTCGGCCGATTGCACACATGACGCTGCTGCAAAATTTCAGGAAAATTAAAAATGTGATTTACACATCCCCGGCCAGGACGAAACCCTGCCTGTTCTTCTCTAATGCTTAACTCCAGAACTGCAGTGAGTGGACGAAGTTTGATGGATGCCAGAACCCTATTAATGACTGGGGTCAACCTAATTCCCATATTGTTTTTGCAAGAGCACACAATAGTTCACTGGGGTCGCCCATACAATTTGAAACAACTGAATCCCTATTGACACCTCTCTACCTTCTCCAAAAAGTACCGGCACAAGGTCATCCAGGCCAGCAACCCTGTTACAGTCGCGAACCGAAATGCAATTACAGACCTAAGTTTCAGTGAGTGGTTCGAATTTACCCAACAGCGTGCTACATTATATGTTTGTGACAACAACGCAGGAAAAACAGAAGACCAGCTTAGTTGAACCGCAGAGTATTCCGCACACTGCTATAGCGTTTTAGATTTACTATAGACGAGTGTGCCAGCTGTCTCGTTGATATCCTCACTGACAGACAGTTGTCTAGAGTCAGTAGCACGGATAAGCTTGACGAGTGTCCTGGTGATATCTGAAATAAAAGCCATCTCCATTCCTTTAACTTTCGCTATTAAACAAGCCTCAGGACTAGCGTTTAGGCTAGGCATCAATTTGCCACCGATATTTATTCTAAACTTGTCAGGTGAGCTGCCAGAAGCAATGTTCCATCTGGTTTCCAACAAATCCAAAGATATCTCTGAGATCCAATGTTTATTCAATCTGGCAACCTCTGTGCTGCACGCTACATTATTTGCTTCAAAAATGACCTGCTAGTTGTGTGTCCAGAAACTCTTAGGATCTGCAGAGTGAGAGCTGCTAAGTCCGCTTTCTACGCTGATTTCTTAGCCATGCTTCATCAACGGTATGACCAGTTTCAAAACAGCTAACTGATGTTGTTGGTGAAATTGGTACTCAGCAAAACTACAATGTACCAACGCATGGTCTCAATCCGAATATGAGCCCCAGTAAGAACGACAGTCCTGAATCGAACCTCGACACTCATAGTTATGTGATCCCTCTAAGACCAGGCATGTTTCGGAGAATGAAGGCGCCATGTATGATAATGACGCGTACGATGCCTAAAACTAGTGCTGGTTAGTAATAGTTTCTGATCACCGCACAACTGTGACAGTCGCCCACCATTACCCCAATGCTCTCATGTTATCTCAAACGTGTCACAAAGACAATACTGGGTTTCACCAAGGCGGCTAGCTCGGGCGTTCATATCACTGGCCAGAATAATTATATCAAAAACGTTTGTCGACCGTCGGAGAGCGGCCAGATTCGAATAAGAAGCGCCCTTGAAGCCAGCGTCGCTACAATCAAATGGAGCATGAACGGTAAAAATGTAAAATATCTGATGGTTTTGTGCCCAAAACTGGCCTTACAAGAATTTGTCAAGCGTACGGCGCAGTTTCATGTTAACAGGAATCAAATCTACCAATGTGGCTACGGTCGTCGTCTTGTTGACTATACTTATTCCGGCTTCACCGATAATGGTGGCCTTGCAGTAACTTGAAGTTTGTAACCAGTATAGAGTAGGTAGTGTGGGCGTTGACAGATTCTTATGTTGAATGCTGTCCTCGATTTTCAGCTTTGAAGTACAACATTAATCGACACATAACGATTCTAACGTTCTTGCAAGAGCAGCTCGTTGCCACATCTGATTTACATTGGGAACGTTGAGGGCACCGATATTACTTCGCATTCTAGGTCTAAGTAAGGGACGAGGGAGTTCTTTGTCTGGGTGATGAGAAATGGGACTTACTGATGCAGTGTTATTATGATTGGTTGTATATACAGTGGAGTCTGCTGAATAATCACCATAAGTGGGGGTTCGGAGAGGCCTGAGAATTGGATTTGACAGCAGAAAAATGGGCACCTTCACTATGTTTCCGCCTGTCCGCCTATTTGTATGCAGTAGATAGAAGGACCAGGTTTATACTGCCAATCGGCCGATAAAGTATGGAATTAACAGTTTTGTGACTATTCATGGCTGTAAGGTAAGTAAACTAAATTTGGCCGTTTTGTTTTCGCCAAACAAACGTGGAGTCCGGCTGAAGGCTTGGCAACTGGACCACGGAAGAATCACCCTTGTGATACGGTGCAACTAGAGCTGCAGTCGTTTCAAACTTTCAGGGGAAGATATGATTGTCAGGGGCAATTGACTGCTTCGAATATGAGATTCCGTACCGGTAACGCCCGAACATCTCTGGTTATAATGCTTCCTTTTCAACGCTCGTTTAGACGTATACTGCTACGTGACAACTTCAAAAAGCTGGTTCGTCACACTGTCGATGTTACGATTGAACCAGACAAAAGAGCTAACAGTCCACGATCAATGAATATGCCAGGGTTCGTTTCCATGCTGACTTTACATTACGAAGTAGATTGGTCATATGTCGAGTCGCTTATGGAATATGACAAAGAGATATCCTCTAAGCTGAATTGAAATGGCTTACGGCACATGATTACCAGCTCTAATGTTGAACATTTCGTCAAAATAACTGTCGTATGGACGTCAGCAAACTATACCGCGTCGTGCACAAAGTCGCCATCACACAAACTACGTCAGTCCGTCAGCGCATTGTGGTCACAGCTCAGTGAAATACGACCCGAATACGTCATTCCATCTTATGTTCTTTATAGAAATCCACTCAAATCCATCCTTTGCAAATGCCTAGACTACGGATCAATCACAACCACTCTAACCACACAAATATTTGACCCTGACTGTCTCATGTAACATCCAGTGAACGTTCGGTCCAGGTCACCCTAAGTGTTTACACTCGAGCAGTCGTTTGTAACTGGTCAGTTGTAGGCTTTGTTGTAAGCTTTTCGTTTCCCTGGAACATGCGTGGGGGTATGCGCTTCAGAAAGAACTAGCACAGACACATTTTTGTCACCTTCGTACATCTGTCTGAAAACTCGGTTATTCTGGAAATTATGGTGAAACCCTTCTTGAGGTGTCTTTTGACTGAGCTCAGCATAACTGACACACGAACATTCGTAAATTTTCACATAGCGCTTTTCATACCTGAGACATTATTATCCTTGGAAGCATTCTCACTTATTTTGCTTTTCTGAACGTTCTACTAAGAAGTCTCAAGTAGTCTATGTTTAGTCTGTTTAGCTCAGAAATTGACAAATTCACCTTACTTCGGTAATTATGACGACCACTTAAAATTGAATTTCCACCACATAACTAACTAGGTGTTTCTAGTTGAATGTTTTTTTTTCTCAGCATGTCAATGTTGCCAGTGAGTAATTCTGCCGATATTGAAACCCGGTCTAAAAATAACATTAATTCTAAGGGATTGTAAATGGAAGACTTTAGACACTGCGTATAAGATGCTTGCCCTTATCGAGCAGTGACATTGCATGGAATGAGAAGACGAGATCATGGTCAACTAATGCAATACAACTAGTTAACCATAAACTTTCAGAGATCGTATGTTTTATTATAGTTGACCATTTTGTCATTTTATTTCCTGCCAAAAGGTAATACCGTGTCATGCATACTGAGAACACGCAATCAACATCGATGGATGGATTATCCCCTCGCGTTGATATGCACGTATTCCAAAGCATAGTGCACCGATTTTCTGTACATTGCACAAGACACACATTCTGTGCTTTGTTCGTTGTTTTCGATGTGCTTTGCAGTTATGGTTTGATCACTCTTTGAATAGGGAGAAAACACAATGTAACCATCATAGGATGAACCTGATTATGACAAAATACTTTCATTCTACTGTGATGTAATTATGTATTTTGTATTCCACTCGAAACACGTCTTAACTTTCATCCACTCATTCTTGTCTGAATCATCGAGCATGAAGCCCTTGGTTGTTTGCATATTAACAGATTTTACACTCCGATGCAATTTTCGAGCGTAACCGTAAATCCGATGGAGTAGACTCCAAAGATTTTCGCGTCGCCGAATCACTTGTGACGGCATTGAACCTCTGCCAGATCCACCACCGCAATTCCAGAAAAACCTACGTCGGTTCCTAGGCATTACAAATGTTTACTGCTGTTGTATCCCACACTGTTCGGACTTGTTAACCCCCCTTACGGATTTGTTAAAGGACAATCCCAAGCATTGCATTTTACCTCTTGCTAAAGCGGCATTTCTCGCAGCTGAAGACGCGTTATCGCACACGTGGCACACATGCCTGTAGACGAAGATTGGGATCTCATTTTACAGACCGATGCATCCAAATCCGTTGTCGGCGTGGTTCTACAATAGATCGTGAACGCCCAAGTTCAGCTTTTGCCATTTTTCTCCCACAAGCTTCAACAGGCGCAAACGCGCTGTCTGCATTTTCTCGAGCCTGAAGCGTGTTTGCAGCCTCACTCGTGTGGTGTGCAGGCGAATTCAGTTCATATTCTTGTTGCTTACGTATAATTAGCCATATAGGAAATGACCGTATGAACAAATGTGAGACAAAACCTACATTATGCGAAGCACGGGATACAGTACCAGATTAGCTAAACAACACTTATACACGATAATGTTCACGATGACTGTGGGTCCAACTGTCGAAAGAGGGGGCAACGCAGAAGTGTGTACGGAGCCAAATGAACGTGCCAAACAACTTTGCTGCAGGTTACGATGAGTGTTTTTGTGGAATAGAAATACGGATATTTTGACAAAACACCCTCTGAAAACGTTGTCTACTTTCACACCTTTAGTCGTGTAGACGGAACCTTGCTGTGGTGGTTGTCACTGAACCTATTTCTCACTACTGTTGTTTTATTACATTGCTGACTGTGAGTAGTACAATTGCGCTCGAAAAATAAATTACCTGCTTTGCTCAGTCCGGTTTTTGTTACTAGTGCGTCAAAGCTAGCTCTGGGGTTGAGCTAATTCAACTACTTCATTTCCGTATTCCTGCAAGCATTACACTCGACTATCATATAAATGTGATTGCGGGGGAAATCATGAGCAAAACATCCAGGCGCGAAAGGGCGCATATTAAGTCAGTTTTACTTGATTCAGTCATCGCAAATGATGTTCACCCTGTT
This sequence comes from Paragonimus skrjabini miyazakii, assembly GCA_014338405.1. Classification (NCBI taxonomy): domain Eukaryota; kingdom Metazoa; phylum Platyhelminthes; class Trematoda; order Plagiorchiida; family Troglotrematidae; genus Paragonimus; species Paragonimus skrjabini miyazakii. The sequence goes on along the minus strand of JTDE01015018.1, from coordinate 2,044 downwards.
AAATATACCCCGATACCAAGCAATACTGATTTTTCACCGTACCGGCTGCAACAGCCGCAGGTAAGCATATATATGAATCACTTCCGCCTGGTAAATTACAGATTGATTAGAGGCCCTGGAAACATCTTGGACGAGGTCTGGAAACGAAATTTCCGAATAAGTTATCTTCGTACAGGAAGGAGCCGTAATGTGAATTGATTCGAACAAAGTCACTAATTCGCAGATAACTTTGAAGCTGAAAACAATCAAACCGGCGGTTTTTCCTCAGTGACTGCTTGAAGATTTGCATTCTTCGGTACACGAACTGATTTCGAATATCCACATTGTAGCTTTGCTAAAATGTTGCCCTACTCCAACCTTACGGAATTTCAGGCAAATGCGTCCCGATGATAATGTTTCCGTAGTGAACAGTAGGAATATCTTACTCAGATCTACTTCGTTTATCGTAATGGACATATATGCTGTTTACCCTGGGCTTCTCAACTAAGTAGAGGCTAGTGTGATAGAATGCATTCATGCTTTTCGAACACACAAAGAGCGAGCACTGGCTATAACATGAGGAAAGAATCAACGCTGGATACTAGTCAATCAGAATTGTTGGCATTCCACTTAGCCGGATAAGCCAGTGAACAATCTCGACGCCACTGCGCATATCACCGAAGATTTTGTGGTACGAAGGAAGGATGAACTGATTTGAAACCAGTTCTCAAGTTGTGATATGTTTGCTGAATTGTCTTATATATGTCTGGGCGTCAAAAACTTCACGGTGGGACCGTTTGTTGTCCTCCTCGTATAACAGAGTCATTACACAATTTGCCGTAATTTTCTCGTTCCGTTTCAAACCCCTAATATTGAGAACACGTGTTTCATGACGTGGAGGCTTTTGGGTTGGCAGTGCTGTTCACGAGTGGCCGTACCAAAACGTGAACGGAAAAATGTGTGTGTGCATAGGGTACAATTTCTGCGCGCTTTCACATTAAAGTCTATTGCGTTATAATTTCAGTGTATTTTTATTCAGTTAGTGTATTCCTGTTGGAGTTTGTACTCATAAGGGACTAACGTTTGCACTGACCAACCAGCCGGCTAACCGGCGATAGACGGTTCGACACAGAATACTATTCAAACGCTGACGAATATTGTTCCTCCGGGTGAACATTGTATATGTGGTGTATGAGTGGAACCATAATTGGTGGGAGCAAACCACCTGCGGTTATTGTAGTGCGTGAGCGTTCCATAACGTTCTCTGCCGCCACAGGCCGACGCTAAAAGGATGCCATCAACCGTATTTGTGTGGTGGTAGATAGTACCGACGCTAACAATGCTAGACAAAGTGTACCCGTCAACCTTAGCCGGCATACAACGAATGAGCGCGGCTGTTTATCTAGATCGCAATGTCGTTGGGAATAGGAAATAAGAGGTCACTGTACTTTGAACCACCTTGATGTATTAAGTCCGAAGTGTCAGCGGGGTTTATTCAGGTAGGCGTGGACGTGATGAGATTGACAAGTTGATTCTCGAACATGTCATACACGTGTCAGGTCAAGCAGATACCTACATATTGAGATCGAATAAATTTGACTCGGGTACCCCACATTGTCGTGGTAATAGTCGATCAGTCAGCCGCCACTCGCAGATAACAGCTTCGTTCGTAGCAAGTAATAACCTTCGACCTCAACGATGTTGGTTCGTGCATAAGTGAACTCCATCGCTCAGTCCGTCGTAGACAGGAAGTGACCACTTCGCCGTAATCTACGGGTAGCTTGACCGTTTCCGTGAATAGAGGTCAGTCTGCAAAAACTGTATCAAAACCAATGATCAACTGAAATGTGCGAATTTACTTCTACACTTTGGTGGGAGGTCACGTTGCTGGCAACCATAAACTGGTTAACTTAACTGGTATGTACATAGGGCGCCAAAGTGCGCATGCCAGAATCCTAGGTCTCCACCGAACGGAAGAAATTGCGTCACATAGGATATGTATACAGCATACAGTGCGCAAGTGCGGTAACATCTCCTGAGGCACCACTGAACGTACACCTGCGGA
>JTDE01015017.1:0-10779 GCA_014338405.1 Paragonimus skrjabini miyazakii | reverse complement strand
TAGAATTAACTACTTGTCATATTTCCAAATATTCCTGAAAATATACGGTTTGTTTCCAAACCCCGCTGCCTTCTCTAGTTCAATGCCTGTTGGGACTACGTTTCGGTTGCTCTTCAGGAAAGGCGTTTTAAATTGTTAGTGGACGAGGGTATAGCGCGTACCCACTTGTCCACTACAAGATGCACGTCAGTTGTGCAAGTGAGTGCACGCGGTCGTTGCTTTTCGTTTTCCCATAACTTCACAAGCCAACTATCCCTTGAGGTTACAAAACTAGTAGGCGACATATGGTAATCCCGGTTTACATGGAACCCAATATGTCGGGTGTCGCAAGTGCTATTATGATACAGGGCTTGAAGGTTTAGTCCCATTATGTCTATACCGAATGGTCGCTTCTTATGGTTGCGACAGTTGAACGATGTCTAAAATGGACTAGATATTTGGGGCCCCGATATTTGTCAGTTACTTCTTAGTATTAAAGATAATAAAACCTGAGAAGTCAACCATATTGTACTTTTGCAAAAGCCTGCATACTTTTGCGGTAGGTCATCACTACCCAACTTATATTCTATTTTAAATTTTTCATACAAACTTTGAATGATTTACAGATTTGACTTCAAGGGTTAGCGTTTTTAATTTTAACAATTTTTTTCTTTTTCCTGTATATATTGGACGTCAATTTTAATTTCTAGGACTGTAAGCTGATGTGATAAACATTCGTACTTATATTTTTCTCACGGAAAATTCACTAATTTCGTTTAGAAATCCTATTGATGAATATTCTGTTGTACTGGCAATTTTTCATATCAAAGTGAAAGCTAGCTGTTCCGAACTCCATTATTTTGATCTGGGACATTATAAATCTGTTATTACGGTACATACTTAAAAACTATTTTGCTTAATTTGAAAGGCGTACAGTTAGGTTTTTTGGCTTTCAAGGTAACTGAAAGACACCGATGACGAACATTTATCAGACCTCTGCTCGGAGTCTTTCGTCCTCTTGGCTAGTATTACTTCCACTGGCAACTTACTTCAATCGTTTAGTACTATATAAGAGAAGAAATCAGCCCGATCGATCGAGTTAACTTCTGGTTTCTCGAGTTTGCAGCCACGCCCCGGGAGCGCTGGCTTGCCATTCATGTCTGCATGTTTGCGTTTTCTTCTTAGAGTACATGAACTCATTTAAAAAACAATAGAAACGCAACAACGCAAAGTTTAAAAGAACTTCATTAAGCTTCAAATTTTTAACAGTGATAACGTAACACAGTGGATTGACCCGGAGGAATTTGATTGAAGTTGTAAGGAACGCTGCCCAAGATGGCGATCATTATCCTGGAAAGTGTAAAGTATGTACATATTCTCACGGCTACATTGCCTTCGGTTGTAGTAGTATTTTTATTTTATAGCCTTGTGTAACCGAAGAATTGAACCTTGTTACACCAACTTACTGCGGAAAGTACATTGATGAGGCCATGAAGAATCGTCATGAAAGCCAGTGCTGTTAAATGAGAAATTTTAAGTAGCGAAAAATGGGCAATACGTTTTGCGAGAAAAATTGACTGATGCACAAATCGTTGTGGGATATTCTAAAGTATTTACAAGGTTTCAAGCCGTTGACCCCAAGTTTCACAAGCTACCGTAACTTGGTGGTGAGTAATGTATATATGGATAGGTTATAGGTTCCGTGTGAATGTACACTAAATATTTACTGTATTCTGATAAGGCGACAATGGTCGAAGTTTGTTATGTGACAATTGTTTATTAAGAGTGAACATGCATTTAAGACGTTGGTGTTTGTCGTCTCTTTTTTGCAATCGATTTGGATTCAAGGTTGCATTACGCCACATGCGGCCTACCATTTGCTCACGTATCCTAACCAGCATCGCGTGCGCTAGCTTTAATGTTTTGTCGATTTGCTGGCATCTTGATCGCGGCCACCATAATTTTCTCTCTGCATTAGCTCATTTCTTCAGATTCATCCTGCCATGGCTGCGAATCCCTACTTACGAGGTTGTTATCACGTAACTGGATACCAGAGGCAATCGAGAGTACAAAATGCCCAGACAGAACCACATAGAACATCCGTCAGCACTATAATCTTCATAATAACTTAATGAAGCCGATACTGGTTGTCAGTACAACGACATGAAAATGCACGCACTCGAGATTGCGACGTTTGACAAATGCTTACAAGCATTAGCGGAACATTCATTTTTCGCTAAGCAAAAAGCGGAATAGTTCTTCAGCTTGGGGTGACCAGTCTAACAAACCCCATATCGGTCGAAGCCACCACTACATGCTTAATAATTTGACGTCGGGAGCATAACCTTACGTAGCATAGTGGACAATGTTACCCACTCTTATTACGTATGAAAAATACAAACACCAGTTTAACGCTGCAGACATGAGCATCACTAAGCACAGATTATAGTCCCACAAATCTCTCCTACTGTTACCTGAGTACTGAATTAGAGGGAATTGTAAAGCGAAAAACAGGGGACAAATATGAAACGACACCTACACGGGCGAATCGCAGCCATGCTATTTGCCAATTTGGCTCCAACATCGCTGCCATGACGACGACCAGCTAACAAATGTGTCTTTCTGCATATATGGCGACGGATATCAACGTCCATAACAACTGCCTCATCGTAATGCAAAAACGAGCTTTTTATTTGTTTGAACAACGGCAAATACTTATATGGCTTCCACCTGGTGATAGATCTCCAGGAGATGAACGATCACCGACGTCGTCAGCTGCGTAATAATGGCCTTCATTGCATGCCGCATACGCTGCCGAACGAAATTGCAAATATTTAACTCGGGAGAGTAGACCGGCAGCTGTTTGGAGTAGAATCAAATTCATCTTCAGCGTTTCAGATAGTTTCGTTGAGCTTACCAGGTTTGCAATATGATGCGACGAGCAAACCGTTTCAGGTTAGTTTTCACCGGGCCAGTTACATTCCTATTCCTAACAACATTGTTTCCATGGAAAGGAAGACAAAACTAATTTGTCAAATTATCACGTCGAACAACTTGATTACTATATTGACATCGTGGTTGTCAACTTGCGTTAGACTGAAATGATGGGGCGTTGGATGAGCCTGTGACTTGCAGAATGAATACCGCAATCAAAACACGATGGCGCCACTGTGAATTGGCTGTGCCAACGGTTAGGCGGTCAAGATGATTGTCTTTTGACACCACATTCACCATCACCCACTAAAGTTACACAGTTTGTGATCACCTGTCGCTTCACCGCAAGTCGCTTGACCTAATCGGGTAATATTCGTCAGTTATTTAGTTCGTCTGACGACCATCGTCTTGTAATCGTTGAGTTGTTGGTCCGACGACGATTACTCAAGACCGCCAGCCAAACCACATTACACTTCTAATGTTAACTGGCTCGCTACTCCCTGAACATCTCTACTTCTCCTTCCTTATGTTATCCTCGCACTTTCCTGGGTCTAACTAGACTGTTGGAGATAATAGGTACTGATTATCATCTCCAGGGATGTCACGTGTTGAACAGACTGGCCCATACCGATCAAGGTAATCAACACGAATTCAAGTTGCATTGGCACGTCTCCTGCAGTGGATACGACCAGCCCATCGGAAGTACTGGACGTGGACCCAAAGTTGCATGCATCAAGCACATCAGGTCATTGGCGGTTGACAGCTGTTAAAATTTCGTATTTCGTTGAAGTAAAGGTAGTCTCGGTAGATGACCGAGAGACGCAAACTCCGGATAGGTCGGACGAATTCGAAAGGACAACTGGGCTGACCAGGTCTTGGAAACCAGAAAAAACCAACAAGAATTGCCCAATATGGAAATGCATTGATGGAACAATGGAAGCAAGAACATCCAGACATTAAAACTGCGGGGGCGGGGACAGATCCGAACCATAAGCAGAGGCGGAAATCGTCTATAAGTCTAATCGTACGTGGGTGACATTTTTTTGTAACTGGCGTTGCATTTTGTGCCGCGCTTGCTGGGCCGCTTTTCAAGGTCATAGAGCTATCTCGGATGTGTGTGAAGTGTCTGAAACGGCAAGTTTGAGAGACGTTTGAGGTAGCCAACCTACGCATGCGTACTTGTTTGTGCGTAACAAGCGAGCAGATTACGCCTACCACGTTTCGAGGAAACTGATAAAGCCCCTGAATTATGCAATCATGAGAAGTAAAGTCGGAGCCGCACACCGTATTCATGACTAACGGCGAAAATGACGAAACGGCAGAGGCGAATTATACACCTGATGTGTCATGATTGCAAACAAGGGATGTTCATTGACAGCCTGGGCTTTTTCAGGATAAATTGAAGATAATCAAAGGAATGTGTAAGGATAATCAGTTGACTTCAGTTTACAGTTTGCTTCCACATATCATGACTGCGTTATCAACCAGTGAATTGTTTTGCAGACATCTGGATGCGATAACATAAGTTAAATGAAGTTAAGAACGAACAAGTGGAATGAGGCCATGAAAATTTCCAAACTGAAGTTTGCCGGCACACGATCTGGAAGTTTCAGACGAATAGTCGAGATTGAACAGTCAACACGAACCAGTGTTGTAAAGCTGGTTAATAGGACCTCAAGCTATCCCGACTGATCGCAAAAGACTCAACAATAAGGCACGACGAAAGTTCTTCGTCTATTGTCAATAGGGCATTATATATGAAACCAACACAGCAGCTGGCTTTATTGGCTTGGCTTCAGTAGCTTGTCTTCGGCCTTGGCCTACGACTGTGTTCGTTACCCCATAATATCTTCCAGGGTCGTTGTTCGGTTCATGCATATGTCCTGTCTGGTGCCCTTTGGCCTTTCAGTGAGCGTCGTGATGAGCGTCACAACTGAGATCATTTCGTCTCGAGCTGTTCGTGACACAAGGGCACTTGACAAAATTGGGTGCATTTGCCATTGATCAAAACCGAAGTGTAACCAACTGACAAATGCACATTGCAGAATGGTTTTTGGCAGTTCAAACGATGTGGTTAGTGGAAATGACAACTACTGACCATACTCATGCACCTCCAGGTGGGTACCAATGTAATCAGCCGGAACAGGTCACTTCAAACAGTAGGTGTTTGAACTGGAAAGTACCAATCCAGCGATGTCAAATTTCCACATGCACGCCTACCGATACAGAACGTCGGCGCGGTTAATGGTGGCCAGTAGAAAGAATTATAGACCTAACAAGTGATGTGCTTCTGCCTTGAGCCATGGTCCATTCGGGTTAAGCTAAGTTTTGTTTGCTCCAGACGACACAAGGTTAACCGAGTTTTGCCAGCTAAAACCCTGACAGTTGTGTCATATGCCAACCACCCCCACTAGACTCACTGATCAGGTCAAGTCATGCTAACCACACAAGGCAAGCTAGGTTGGCCGTTGTCAGTTACGATCCACTCGAGTTCCAATCCGCATTGGCCACTGCCAGCGCTCCATTCCAACTCATTCAAGTTAGGTCAACTGCAAAAAAGCTAGCAGTTACAATTTTTGAGTGGTCCATTAAGGTACCTATGTGAAGCTGCGCGTGAGCACTGCAGTCACATCAGTCAGCATACTTCCTGTCATCGTACACATTCGTTCCAAATGAAAGTGGGGCCGGCGGCGCAAACTACGGGGCAGAAAATGTGGAGTGACATCATTTCTTGCATTGCCATTGGCCACAACCACTATCCGTAATTTAACAGAAGGCAAACGAATTATATTAAGTTCGAACAGCGGACAAAAATAAAACAATGAAACATGTGAACAACATAAAACACAACCGGTACAACGGCGACTCATGTTTTGCTTTTGACTACATGGAGTCAGATTTACGCGCGTGCTCATCAGAGCTCAGAGCAGCTGAAGCGAAAATGGACAATGATTAAGCAACAGAACTCCGTGGCAGCCGGATCAGGCTGTATCGTGTTCGCTCTTGACTGAGTGATAAGTGACGGCTGGTGCGGGTGGTCAGCTGCGGAAATCGCGGTTGAACTGAACAGTTAGAAATGTTGAGGACTGCTCAAGCCATCCTGGTAGGTTGTAGAATCATCGGTTTTCTAATGACCAGTGATTGCTTCCCAAAAATGAGCAGCTTTGGAGTAATAGTCCACTTATTCACACTGCGTGTGAGTTGCTCATCTTTTTTCCTCTACTGTCTAGCTATATCCACAACGATGTTTGACTTGCGTCGCCTTTTCTGTCAGCGCGTTTCTTAATGCGGCCCAGCAGCGGTGATCTGCTTTGTATGCAGTGCGCGAACAAACACGTTATGGAAACTGTACCAATAATAATGACTGCTGATCGAAAGCAAGCACTGTACGTGTGGAAAATCTGAGGAGCATAAGTTCTAGTTCGCTCCAGCTGTCTCAAACATTCAAGCCATGCGCAACTGTACGTGCATGTTTAATTGAGGCAAGTAGGTTGCTGGTGTGTCTCTGGCAGCTGACGAAATTCGAACATGTAGCGACCGCCAATTTTCCGTGGCATTGCCGCTGCATTGTAAGCACGCGTCGTTCCTACACTGTCAGCTTAGTGAACAACGCAACAAGCCTTTCAATAACATCCACTGATTTCATTGCAAAAACCTTCCAGTTACTAAGGTATATCCGTCGGGAGCCACTTTACAGCTGGCACTAATTCAGTTAGTTGAGACAGACCAATGACGGCTATGGGCAAGGATTCAAACTTGACCAATTAAAAGCGATACAATTTCGCTATTGGGCCGTCTGATCCCGGTGGCTAAATCAGAAAGTTGAACGATGGTCGCTGAGTTGCGCCGTGGCGGATACTTTTGGTAAAAGAACTGTTCGCATGCACCCCCAAGTGAATACCCCCCAGACTAGGTTGGGCAGTCTATTCCAGATAACAACTATGGGCCCGAACCGGAGTGAAACAACTCAATGAAATTATAGTGCCACGATGCTTGTTGCTCTCAAAATAAACAGTTGAGGATAATAGACGAGGTCTCAGCCGGACTACACTGTATACCCTGCTCAGGCCTGATACGTCAGCAGGACGCACGACGTACCGAACAGTCAAGCTAACATCAAGACAACAGTTTCTTGACCCACAATCATTCAATTTCGAATACCTGTGATCGATTCACGTTCAAACTGATCGGTGATTGCACGGAACCCGGGGCTATCTGTTGCATTCTTTGCCCGCCTGCGGTTCATTATTTTTTGGAAAACAATGCTGATCTGTTCAGCAGATTTACGCAGGCTCAGGTAACCCTCAAAATCGTGATGTTTAATGGGATAATGTTTAGTTTCTACGATGTTGTTGGTCCGGGTACCAAACGGTGAAGACCTTAGAGATTGATTGTTGCACTACTTGCCAGCAAGAAGAATCAACCGTTGCTGCGTTAGTTAAAAAGCTCTGGGTACGTTTGTTGGGTTTCGCACATTGCGTTTGAGACAATCATTGCATTGCCCATCCGATTTGTACTGTACAGCTGTTAGGGGGTAGTGAGATTCAGGTGCTAATAAAATAGCCTATGTGGACGAAGCTGAGTACACACGTTTCTTTTTGTTCTTTTGTAGATGCCGTACTATTGGCATATCTTGAGCAATCACCGCTTGAATGGCGGCGACGTCGGTCATAATCGTGGCTTCTGTGTTTATAGACCCTGAAGGTTGAATATTGATGCAGAGGAACTGAGAGATGGCCTTTGTCAGTATGTCCTAGCCGTTCTAAGCAAAACGGCAGTTCCATTCTGCATGCATCACTGGCGAAAAGAACAAAAAAGAGGTGCGCACACGAGCTGTTTCTATATGTCCCGTTCATCTAATCACGTCGATGCAGCGCTGGTATATGGTCCGCTGCAAGAGGTCGTGGTGAAAAATTGCAAAACGTGATTTTCAACACCCGAAACGTGGAAGGTGTAACCTCATTCACAATATTTTGTGGAAAGCTCTATCTTAAAGTTATGTAGCAAATATGACGAAGAGCTTCTTTGTGTTCTGTTGCTGGTGGACAAACTACACGTATCCTTGGTTTAAGCAATCTTCACAGAGGGATGAATAAAACAGTGACGTGGTAACTGGAGCCCGGCATTCAGTCGAGTCAACAAATCGGATTGTTCTAGGCTCGGCAGTAACCGCCACATCCAGTCCTGAAGGTTTATATTCCGTTGCCTGTCTGTCTACACGTGTTTCATGTTTGATACATTTAGGTATTTCGAAGCACTCTACGACACCATTGTTATTCAATTGGGACTTAGGAGTCTACATTTGAGGAACGTTAGCAGTTAGTTCCACATTGAGCTCTTCCGTACATCACTGCTAAGGCCACTTTCATCTGAGCTGCCCCCACTGGACACCGAACAGACTCGATAGCAGCATTAAGCAGATGATCGGCAACCAGAATCACATAGAAATCCGTCTTCAAAATTCAAACCGCCTGTGGCGGAACTCGAAGAACAGTTATTGCATCGGAAGGAGTGGTTTGTTCAGTACAGTTCTACCCACAGGCAAGAGCAATTAACACGTTACAAATCATCAAACGAATAAAAATTTGATTGGATGAAGCTGACGAACAGTTTGCTTAGCCTCCTAATCTGTTGTTTACGAAGACAACCCCGAGTGGCTTGATATCCAACAGTCGGTAGCTTGCTAATATTGCTTCTGTTTTCAGCATTGGTGGACGCAATCATCTCGGCGACCACTGACCAATCGCTATGCTGTCTTGCTTGTTGAGAGTATTGACTCACTTCGTGAGTACTCAGCTTTTCACCCCCTCGCTGGTGTTCAACAAAGATTCAGAAAAGAGAGTTTTTGCACGGTGACTCTGCTGATAGTCAATGACCAGTGGACGAAATCAATTTTTCAGGTTATTGGCGCTGAAATAGTTTACCTCGACTTAACTACAGCGTCTGATCGGATGAACCGTTCGGTTTTCATTGGCAAGGTTCACCACTATGAAATGCAAGTTAACCTCCTTTAGTGGCTGAAGGCATATCTCGTCAATCAACACATTAGCGTACGCGCCAACTCTGAGTACTACAGTTTCAAAGAGAGTTTTAGTGGTGTGCCTTAAGTATCTGTGTTCGCTTCGCTTCTGTTCCTGCTTTCACCAATGATCTTTCTCTCTGCTATTTCATACAGATGACCACGGGATATGCCCAGATCCCGTTCTACTCTACAATAAGACCCTAATATCTTGTCTTACTGATCTCAGTGGAACAGGCTTAACTTCAGCGACGAGAAGCTTAAGGCTATGCATATCTGACACCTGTCGTATACTACCCACCACTCGAATGGCTTTCTTTATCAGTCGATTCTCTTGAACAAAGACCTAGGAGTGTCCGTTTTACATTCTCTGTCGAGCTACCTCAAAGTGAATGCAGATGTAAAACGCGTTAGCGACGCTCTAATGCCAATCAAGGGGCTTTTCGAGCAGTTTAATTCTTGTTTCAAACTTAACTTTGGTAACTTCAATGAAATGCAACTGAAACATGTATGTGCGATTTGGTCTTCCTTTCTGCAGAGAGACACGTTACTCATAACAGCATGCAACTGGGGCCGTTCTTGCGTGAAGAACTAAGCCCTGGAATGCACGTCTTACGGACCAAAATATCTATTCATTTTGTGATGGAAATAACGAAATAAATACAATATACATCAACACCAAATAACGACTCACCAAATATGGACAATGGTTTTAAAACGTCTGATGATATTGGGAAGTAGTCTTGGTGTCCTCAACCCAGCTGCTGGCGCGAAACACTAGGGCTGAAATTCAATTCAACAATGGAATTTTTTTCTGCTGGCTGCCAACCACCAGCGTTATAAGAAGAACGGACACGCTTGTGTAGCTTAGCTTATTCGAAATGTCCTGTTCTCATAACATCAAACAAAACTGTAAAATGTGGTCTGATTCAGCAGTAATTCGAAATTAGTAAAAGGAAAAACACTACGATGAGATTCTTGTCCGATTGGGGGTGATATAGTTCATGCCTTGCTGATTCTCAAAACGCCTAACCATCCTTTCAAATCGGTGTGCAATGTGGCCAAAATAGTTAGTCGGAGAAGTCACTCTGAAATTCGAGATGCTCCGAGACAGACTGCAGTGAATGCATAGCTTCTTCCATGGCGTATCTGCACAGCATGAAATGAGTTTCATGAGCATGGCGTCTCTGCCAAATCTGCTTTAGGTTGCAATGTTCTTCATGGTCAACACTATCTTGGCTCGGATAGTGCACCTGTTTTCACATTTTAGTCTTATCACACTTGACTCCGTTATCCTACTTGTCTTGATAAGGAACTCTCAAAAACCGCCGTCCCGCACTTTCATTAACAATCCACTGGTCCAGTGATCCTGTGATCAGTTTTGGTGCACCATTTCATTGGGTTGATTTACACCTCAATATCATTGGTTGATTTTCACAAATTTCATTGGTTGATTCGCGGATGGCGTGTGCTGATGGTGCGGTACAATAACCGTGTTCGCCGGTAGAAGTCGGTGCTCTGCATTATAGGGAGAACTGACACAATTTCAAGCGTTCTCTGCTACCGGCACTGAATCTTCAAGGACTAGCGCGGTTGTCCGAAAATTATTCAGCCTCACCACTGCCGTTAGCATCCATGAAGCACCCATCATGAAATCTTCGGGCGTATGAATGTGGATCTGCATTCATTACAAGCGAGAGCTACGACCTAAGGCATTCGAACTTCTTAGGTCCTGTCTCTCGCTTATGATTTAGGAACTCTCCAACCAATCCTTTCCTGATGAGATGGCGCCGGAGCAGCACGGCTTCAGAAACAGTACTGGTCGTGCATGAGTGACGTCATTCTTG